>PVLA01011105.1:0-56354 GCA_004027455.1 Hydrochoerus hydrochaeris
TAAAAAATGTATAATTGCTATTGTAAAAAAGAGAAAATAGGAAGTGCCATAAAAGATATAACTGCATGTATATTTATGTGTGCAGGATTGTTACCCATATTTCTTAGTTCTTGTTTGATTGTTGAACAGATCTGTTCGCAGTCTCACTGCTTGAGTGTCCATTTTGTGTGCTTTAATTTTGTAACTTGAACAACTATTTCTAAAAGGGCAATATGTAATTTATCAGCTAGTGATTTCTTACTGGTTTTTTTTTTTTTGAAATTCTGTAATATTTCTCTCCTTTTTCTGTTTTATCCCTTTAAATAAAAAAAAGGTAGTCATGGAACATTTTATTATAAAAGGCAATATTAGAACTTTTACTAGTGTCTAACAAATCAAATCTAAATTATAATCCTAAGACTTTTTTGTCAGATCTAGAAAAAAACGAATGACTTGAGTCTTCTGAGTTCATTTATCCACGTACTGATGTACACTGGTCATTTAACTTGCAAAATGTTTGCTCTGTTCTCTAAAGGACTTAGACAAATTCATGAACCAGTTGGTTTATTGTGAGTAGCTCCCTCACTCTCAGATTTAAAACAATACACTGAAAAAAGTTGCTTTTCTTGCTTAGAGTGAGTCTAGCATATACATATAATCAGCACTGAACTTTTTTTAAAAAAAAGAAATATTCACTGAAATGAAGTCATTCATTATATCTCTGCATAATTCATCCAGGTCACAACATTGATTAAATGCATTATTTTAGTAATTAAGAGATTTACATATTTTTTAAAAATTTTATTTAAAAAGAAAAAAGCAAAACAGAAAAAAGGGTAGAAACAATACAGAATTTCAAAAAAAAAAAACCCAGTAAGAAATCACTAGTTGATAAATTACATATTATCTTCTTAGATATAGTTGTTCAAGCTGCAAAATTAAAGCATACAAAGTGAACATTCAAACAGTGAGGCTGCAAACAGTTCTATTCAATGATCCAACAAAAACTTAGCAACATGGTTATCAATCCTACACACTTAAATATACATGCAGTTATATCCTTTAGAGCACTTTCTTTTCCTCCTTTTGCTTTTTAAATCCATTATCTGTTTAGTTATATCATGTTTCAGCTTGCTCAGTACCTTACTGATCTGTTTTGTTGTTGTTATTTACTTATTTATTTATTTTTTATTTATTTATTTTGAAGGTGGTAAAATACAGCAGAACAAGACAGAACAAAGCCAACTGAGACAGTGTATTGAAATTGGTACAGAACTTTACAGCAGGTTACCGGTATAACCGTGATAGGTACAATAGTATATCTCATTTTCTTCACAGTAGTTGTTCTTTCAATCACGTATAGAAAAATCAAAAGAAATACCGAACTTACAAAAACAGAATATTGAATAGAGCAATACCATTAATCAGAGCAGAACAAAACAGTGATAAAAATATTTCCCTTCAAAGAGATGGTAGAAGGAAATCCCCCTTGTTTGCTATATTGAATATAGTCTTATTTGCTATATTGAATATAGTCAAACTCACAAGAGATGCTCAGATTTCTGGCTCCACTTGCTAACGGGGGGGGTGGATGGGGGGGTAGGGGATGGATGTTTGATTCTTAGCCCATGTGCCAGAAGGCTCACAGGTGCTTACCAGAGCAGCGAGCTAGCTGCTTGTTTTCCTAGCATCCCTGATTTACTTATTTTTTAATGCTCAAATTTTTTCTTCTAAAAATCTATTTTCATCATTGTCATATCACAAATATTCCACACAGAATTACTTTCACTCTGATTAAAATGTATTACTTACAGTTTTGTTTATCAAAGTCTACATATAGAAAACTCTTCTATTTGTCTAAAAACTTTCATTTAAAAATATGACAGCACTCTTCTGATTTCCGTTGTTGTTTGAAAAGTGGTTATGATTCTCTAAGCTTGAGCCTTTGAAGATAACCCATCGGTTCATCTTTTTCTTTTGTTTTCTGCAGGCATGTGTATGATATTGGTAGATTGCTTCTTCTGAGGATGAAGCAGGAAGATTATAATTTTGAGGCCATCCACACAACAGAGACTGTTTTTCAAAATTTAAAATAATATAAAAAAGAGTGGAGCATATAGTTCGTTGGTAGAGTGCCTTGGATTCAATCCCCAGTACAAAAGAAAAATAAGAATGAAAAAGAAAATTTAAAAGTAAATTAAAATAATTATGCAATGCAATAATAGTGAATTATGATACGTCTAAAGGTGATAAGTAGAATTTAAAAGTTCCTTTCTATCCTTTGTATTTGTTAGGAAATAAATGTGTTAGCTGCAGCCATTAGTAGATTATTAGAAAGGTTACAATGTTGGGCAACCATTAAAAAATAAGGAAGGAATTTATAGTTTCTAAACCAGGTGAAGAAAACAAAAGAAATCATAAAGAATTTTTTGTCTATTTAACAGAAGGAAAGAATAGAAGAGAAAAATAGATGAGAGAAAAAGAAAAAGCACTGGTTACATATTACACAATAAATTATCTCCAATGTAACTGAAAAAAACAGGCTTGATTTAAAAACAGTTTATATATCTACAGTTTGTTTACAAGACAGATATGTAAATCTTAATTAGTGGGAGAGTGTTTTGTTAAGTGAAGATAGACCCAGATGTACACGTTGATTTTCCCCTTTGCC
Organism: Hydrochoerus hydrochaeris; assembly: GCA_004027455.1. Classification (NCBI taxonomy): domain Eukaryota; kingdom Metazoa; phylum Chordata; class Mammalia; order Rodentia; family Hydrochaeridae; genus Hydrochoerus; species Hydrochoerus hydrochaeris. Next base: position 2,651 of record PVLA01011105.1, read on the forward strand.
TTGTGCTCCATTATAGTTTCAATACCTATACATTGTTTTTCAAGGTTAAAATTAAAAAGTATGTGTTTATAAAAAAAATGAATTTCCTATAAATCTATACCAGAGATTTAACATACTCATCTGGGGCTTAAACAAAATAATAGTTATAAAAATTTCTCTAAAATATGAAAGAATTATAACATGCCTAAATAATAACCTCTTAAATGTTGATTAAAATAACTTTAAACAATTCACATTTTCAGAGTAAAAAAATTAAGAAAGTATAATTAACTCTCAAATATTTGGTATGTCAGGAACTATCTGGCATTATCTTTGTTTACTTTTTAAACTTCCGTCTCATCCGTTGTCTGATTTTTTAATCACCTGACTTTCTCTGAGAAAGGGCTCAGTGCCTGGATGAGTGAACCAGCTGGATGAGATAGAAACTCTGAAACCTCAGCCTTAGAAAGATAATAATAGGGCTGGTTTGGAATTGGCATCATTTTCTTCAGAGCAAAATTTTGGGGGTCACCCCCAAACTCAGTAATTAAAATAATATTTTAGTACAACTTTTAAATCAAAATTAATTTTCAAATTTCATGATGAGCAAAATACACATTTATATAAAACCATGCTGCTGCTTGTTTGGTTTATGACCCTGCAGCATTGTGCAACTTCAACAGTTGTTTCCAATAATCTCACAGTTTCCATTCAGCACAGACTTTTCGGCCTGTGCCAGGAAGTCTATGAGGGTTATCAATGGTGTGTGAACATTGTTTTAACTGTAGAACATTTATTACATTTTCCAACATAGCTCAAAATATGGGAAAGTGTTTTGTTAAGTGAAGATAGACCCAGATGTACACGCTGATTTTCCCCTTTGCCTTGGAGCACTGATAAGGGCAGTCAGTAAGTGGTTCGTAAGCAGATGATAATTCAGAATTTATTAGCATTTACTTCTGAGTTTCAAGATGGGTACATTTAAAATTCTGGGAACTTGATGTAAGTTACTTTAGGGAAACCTAAAAGAATTACAGTTTGTTCTCAATTTTCTATCAACATTTTGAAATATCATGGTCAATCTTAGCACTGCACCAAAAAGAAAAAAAAAAAAAAAAAGATGTCTGTTCTTTAGTGTAATGTCTCATGTGGATTAATTGCCCAGTACATGTTAGTTCCCTTAGCTCTTAAATTCTCACAGGTGGAAACAAATAGTGATCTTAATTGCTACATAGAAAGTAATAGTAGTGCTAAGTAGTAATAGCTGTTACTTATTAAGAATATATTAAAGTCTTAAATTATCACCCTTGATAACATAAGATTTTTAATCTTCTTTATTTCAAAGCTAAGAAGACTTCTCTCTGATCTCTCAAATCCAAAATTAAGTATAACTAAGGAGTCATTTATTTCTAATTTTTTCCCTCTTCAGAGAAAAACTAAAAGCCACGGCATCTAGATTTCTGTGAAACTCTACCCTATCTTGAAATGTGGGACTCCTTGAGGCTATCTTCAAGGGTCTTGAACATTGTATTTTTACAAATATAAATATAGGTTGAATTAAATATTGTAAATCTGAATTGCAACAATTTACTTTATTTTCATCCAGATTTTAAGGGGTGGTGATTTCACGTGGCTTGGCTAATTTCAGCCTGGAGCACCATAATGCATCAATTAGTGATGATCAAAAGTACCTGGAGAGACCCAAGGCCCCAGAAAGCATCACCTGCTCTGTGCTGTGTGGGGTCCCAGGGAGAAGTTGAGGGATTTTTTTAGGCAGAATAACCTTGTTTGCTTAAATCGTTTCAAAGTAACCCAAATCCCTTACCTATGCCTTATGAAGATCTTTTCTCTGCAACTCAATATAAAAAAATAGACGAAGGCAAAATTTATGTATCATATTTCTTAAAAAATAATTAAAACCCTTAGAAGCAGAAGATAGCAGCAAGTTTAATGCAGTTCCTATGAGTGGAAATCGAAAGAGTATCTTTCACTCTAACAACTTGAAAAATCTCTGGTAAATTAATTCTGTGCCTTTGATATTTGTTCCTTTTGCCTGAGTTTGTCAAACTCATGCTGTAATAACCCCACCCCCATAATTCCTAGGTTTTAAATAATAAACATAGTGAGTATTTTGGATCTTTAATCAGATTGGCAAACCATAGATTAGGGATGAGGGATTTTTGAGATCGTTCAAGGCATACCAGATAGGCAATAACCTCAAGTTGTGTAGTTTAAGAAACAAGTAAAGGAAAGATACCTAGATCTGGTAGGACTTTTCTATTTAATGTAGCTACCTTTTGAGTGAACAGTAGCTCAAGAAAAGATGAATGATGAAACACACTGAAAAGGTACAATGATTATTTTTGTACACACTCCAAAAGTAACATAGCTATTTTCTAGGAAAATAAAATGAACCATATGTATTCAGTAATTTTGAAATTAGGTTTTGATATTGATTATACTGGCATGCAAAACTCTTGAAAAGCATACTGAAAATAGTTTTGAATATTCCTTAGTGAGGATATATTTTTTCCAGATCAAAACTAATTATGCTTCTCCCTTTACTTTATAGCTATTAATGACATAGTGAGTATTTTTAAAGCATTAATTATGCAGGAAAAACAGCCTTGTATTATTGATTGTACTGAGATCATCCTGAAATATAGCTAGAATTTCTAAAATATAAGGTTTTGAAGAAAATATTTTTGATGTCTTGAGCACAGAATCATTGGACCTGGGTTTTGGAAGATATTGGGCTAGTTTTTTTGTTTATTTGTTTGATTGATTGATTGGTACTGGGGATCAAACTCATGACCTTCAGCTTGCCAAGCAGGTGCTTATGCTAATGAGCTAAATCCCCAGCCCTACTGGGTTAGTTTAAAAGTGGTAAATAATGGTATAACTGGAATTACTGCTGCTCTACAGGGAAAAATAATTTCAAGGCTATTTTTTTTTCACTTGAAATCTATTGAAATGGGCAGAGTATCTGTGAGAACCACTATGGCTAAGAGTCATTTGCATTTTCTTTCAGCCTAATCATCTGACGCAGTAATAATCAAATCCCATAATGTACAGCATTTGAAAATAAAATACCCTAGAATTTTCAGAACGTTTCAGTTTGCCCACTCCAGAGATGTTGGGTTGTTAATCCAGTGGAAGAGTCAGTGCAGTTTACTCAGGTCAGTGCATCAAGTAATGAGAGAAAACAGATCTCGGGCTTTCCCATTATTAAAAAAAGTGTCTGTGAAAACACTGACATTTAGTTTGCTGTTCAGCTGGATGCTGAGTTTTGAACCCTCCAAATCAACTTTCGTCATGTCAAAAAGCCTTTGGTATGTGTGGTTGCTTAACTGCAGGTGTTTGGCTGTGAAAGTTGAGGAAGCCCAAATATGCAGTTAGAACATTGTGCTTATGTGACTGGTTAACTGTAATGTGAACGGACACTAGGAGAAAACATTTTGTATTACCAATTAATTTATTTTCTTTTCAAAAGTGTCTTTGTGATGCCAAACATCTGTGTGAAAACTTTTTAAATGTCTCAGAAAATCCTTTGCAGAATTTTTCATCCATCCAACCTTTTACTTATTCAAGCTCCTTATTACCTAAGGAGCTTCACGTATAGAAGGAAAGTGGCACAATACACTAACGTTATTCTAGCTGTTAGAAAGAAATTAGAGTCCCACAAAAGAAATGTAAATAAACTATTATGCCAAAGCAGATTACTTGTAAATAGCTGGTAGATTCAGGGATGCCTGCAGGACTAACGCGTTTTCAATGAAGCCTGAGTATAGGCTGTGCATAGAGATGCTTGTAGTTACAAAACACAAAGCATACAGCTAAAATTTAAATGAGGAGACTGTGGGAAAGGAGACAGCACAATCTGTAAGATAAAGGTGGTTCATATTCACATTATATGCTGGGAACACGGTTGGGACATTTTGGCCCAAGATAGGAAAAGAAGAAAAAGTGGAGTGCTTGCCCAGATGTGAGGCCAGATTGCATCATAAGTCTGTTATCCATTAAACAATTGTCTGAAATATAATGTTCTTAAGGTACATACAACCATAAATGTCAATTAATGGGTTACCAGTCAATAGCAGAAAAGGAATCACAAAGTTGTTGCAGTAGTATAGGGCAAGCGAAGATAATAAGGGCTTGGATTATGATCAGAAGAGTAAAGTTGGTGGATTGTTTGTAATTTAGATCTATCTATTGTAGACTCAGTACAGCTTGGCATCCAGTTTGGTGGTGGAGTCTTAGTGAAAATCATGATGCTATAAACCAATTTTATATGGACATATGGAAAATGTTTTTTGGGATAAGAATATAGTCAATTTGACATGCACTGAGTATGAAGCATATTTAGGCTCCTCTAAATTGTCATGTAAGCCTAGACTTTTCTTTGTTGTATTTTATGTCATTCATAAAATTATAGCAAGATGTCTTATTAGGTAAATATATCACATTTAAGATAGTTTTTGAGAAAAAACTATGTGAGAGAGTAGAAATCAGAGTGCCTTATGTATAGTTAGAACTGAATAAATTACAATACAAGTTAAACCTAATATGGACCACAAGACATTGACAGTATTATGACTTTAAAATGTGAATTTCTTGTCTATCTCTTTAACTGAGAAATAGGTTGATGAGATCATTAATAACCACCAGGCTGGCGAACAAGAAGTACCAGCCCCCCACCACCCCATAAGGGACCGGCTGATCTGGAGAAACACAGGCTCTGATGGTAGCTATCGACATGCAATGCAATCAGGTGCCTGTGATGCTTTGGTGTTTCACTAGCATTGCAGGTCAGATAACTTATGGATTTACAGACTCTTTATGGGATTTGAGTGTGATAAATATGGAAGAAAAAAAAATAAACCCAGAAAGAAAAGACATGGGGGACAGAAGTGGATAACCTGGAATAACTTCATGTTCTAAAGTTTTGGTCTTCTTTACAAGTATAATTTTAAAATTATCATTTTCCCTGTTTCCTTTTCACCTGTTTTTATTTCTTCTATTCTACCTCATCCTCCCACATTTATTCTCATTGCATTCATTGCTTTGTTTTTATTCTATTCTTGTTGTTTGATTTTCACTATGTCCGAAGTTATCTGCTGCTATTTGGAACACATCAAAAGGCATTATGGTAACTATTGTTGTTTTTGTAATGTTTTTGAAGTCCTATATCTCTTACACTGATTTGTTTTGATCGATTTTATTCTGTTTTATCCTCTTTAAAATAAAATTTAAAAAATAAAAATTATACTTTTGGAGGAACACTTTTGAAAGAATTAGATTCCTTAAAAAGTATTTTCATCTAAGAACACAAAAATAGACTAAAGTTTGTATGCAGTGAACACTTTTAGTCTGGTGGATCAATGAAGGCAATCTAGAATCTTTTATGCCAGAAATGGTTAAAAGTTAAAAGTATTTTTTTATATGTAAAGGGGACTTAAAGTGAGCTTTTTGAAACCTCATTGTCTCCTCAGTTTAGTATGGTTCTTTAACAAGGTAAGTGTAATTTTGAATTTACGATCATTGGATTGAAGAAAAGTTAAGTCAATGCTGTAATAATTGTGCTTTCTGCTATATGTCCTCAGCCTACCTTAGAAATATGATACAAAATACAAAGGAGTGTGAGATTTGGTGGTGTGCATGAGCATGTGTGTGAGTATGCACATGTGAGTAAGTGTGTGTATGTGTTGTTTACTTCTTTAGTGCCAGAAAATTGTTCTATCACTGAGCCAGACCCCAGCCGTCCTGTTCTATCTTCACATTACCTTTTCTGCATCTTTGCATCTGGACAGAAATTTTAAGTAGAGCTATTTCTGCCCTCTCAAGGAAATGGATAAACCTGGTATTTGTATACAGTCTTCCTTTTTCTCTGTAGGTAAATTGTTAAGATAAACTACAATTCATTTTTAAAATGAACAAATTTTGAGTAAATGCTTAAATTTTCTATGAAGAACCCTGCCCTTAAAAATTCAACACACTGAACTCAGTGTTTAGGAAATATTTCTTTTCTAAGCAAAAACAAAGGAATTGAAAGAATGCATATTTTCAGGGAAATTTAATTACATACTTTTGGATTACCTAATTTCTTATTCACACCGTTTTGTTTTGTAAAACCTCAAAGGAACTCTCTGAGTTTTAAGAACAGGAAATTCTACTTTGCCAAGTATAAGGGAGTATAGGTGCCAGGTTTCAGGTTTTACTTAAAATTAAATTACAACTCGTATTTGAGGCAACTTGGCAAAAACCTGGCAACATACCACAATTGGGGAAAAAAGCAGTTTATGACAGATGGATTTCTTGGTACCTAACAAAATTATCAAAAACCACTATTGAGGAAATGCCAACAAAGACTGGTCTTCTTCATGACTGACAACTGAAACATTTATGAATCTCTGAGAAACAAAAACCGGCAAAATGTGAAAAGTTATTTTTTAAATGTAACATTTCATCACAATTATATGATAATAACCACAACAGGTTACGTAAGTGCTTACAGAATGTCAGATACTTTGAGAAGAGCTCTATAAACAATGTAATTTAAACCTCTGAACAGGAATAGGGAGTAGATACTATCGTTCTATTTATTTCACTGATGAGAAATCTGAGCTAGAAGACATGTTAGGTCACCAGTCTCAGTTTATGCAACTAAAAAAGGTGGGTGAGGGATTTGAACTTGAAGATCTCACATCAGAGGTAGGCTCTTGTCCAGTTACCATGATATATATCCTCTAAAATACAAATGTTCATTTTCTAAGGCAAGATATGAATCACAATGAACAGTTCAACATCTCTCTGTTGGAAACTCTTTTTGGTGTTCCTCCAATTTAGTGTGGAATGTTTAGCAGACAGCAGACAGATAAATGTAGAGACGTTTCTTAATTCTAATTTATTATCATGATAATATAATATGATTAATAATTTTTTCTGTGTTTCAGACTGCTTTGACGAACAAAAGCTAAACACTATTCCCATTCAAAAAGCACATACACATTAAACCATACCTTAAGTGTTTCGGGTGATTCACACATTCCTTTTAGTTAATCCTCGTCTTCTCCTCCTTCTGTAGCAGCATCTTCTAGTATATTAAATTTTTGTTGTTAATTGTGGATTCCCTTTTTCTGTGGCACATAATTCATGTTTATTAGATGGCATATTATTTAATAGACAGGTAAAAGTATAGTGCTGTATTCCTTTTATGTTCTTCTTTATACAAAGAAATCTTACTGACTTGATATGGCGTTCATGGTAGAAGCAAGATGTTTGCTTTAAACTTAGTCTCATATACTACCTGAAAACTTTGCCTGAATATGAGAGACATATCAGAATTCTTACTATATAAATGTCAGAGTCTGTTGGAAACCACCATAGCTAATTTTGCATACTTTCCTAAGGGTTAAAATGGAGATATTGGTTCCACCCATTTGAGATTTCCCATTGGCTCTTTAGGAATGAGCCATCCTCTCTCACCCACTAAGACTAAAATTAAGGTCATCTAAGCCCTCTTGAGTCATCTCAGGATTATACTTGCTCACAGAATCATAATCCCCTGAGACTTCTGCCAAATTGGAATCTTTTGCTAGCCCCACCTATCACTGTATACACCCAATAAATAGTGGCTGTTTTGGAGTGTTCGGGGAACCCATCTGGAGACCTTGAATTCCCAGCCATTTATGTGTTACTAAACTTGTCTCTGCTTTTTTTTTTTAACCTCTTGCTGTACTTATTATACATACAATCCGCACTCTTTGCTGCATCCCCCATAGGAGTCCAGTAACTCTGAGTAACAAACTCCCAATAAGATTAAATATATAGTTGTAGAAGTTTAAATCTACCTTGTGTCGGTTAGTCCTGGCTTAGTCTTCTTCTTATAAGTTTTAGATTCATCCAGACTCCCTATGTTGTGATCCTAAGTCCCAGAAATGATGAGCTCTTAACTTGACAAGATAATTGGTTTTCTTCACACTTTAAATGGAGTTTAACTTCCAAAGGTTATAGAACTTGGAGCATAGTTATTAAGTGGGGCTTCTATAAATAGACTATGACTTTTCTAAATTCCTACCAGCATGGTGGCCCTATAATTCCTCTTGACATGTTAGGAAGAAGCTTTGTTCTTGTTTCTCTCACTGTATCCTAAAAGGATTATCTGAGTTAGTCTCTGGAATGCTAACTTTCTTTATTCCATATCCTTTACTCTTAGTCCTTTGTATTTGGACAAGCTTTAAATGTTAATAAATTCATTTGCCCAGTGACGTGGTACTTTAATGACTTTCTCATCACTGGAACTCAATACTCTACAGTAACAAATTGAAGGAGAAGAGATTCATTTTGGCTTGTGTTTTCAGTCCAAAATCTGCTGGTTCCAAGATAGGACGGTATGGCAGAGTGTCATGATAAAGACAAAATTTTTCATGACATGGCATCCAGGAAGCAGAAAGTAAAAGAAGTAATGAAGAAAGGAGACACACTACCAAATCACCTGCTACTGTGACCTGATCCTTTTGACCAGACCCCATCTCCTAATAGAAAATCAGCTACAACACCCCATAATCCAATCCTCTGTCTGTGAATGCATGATGCTTTTGTGGGACTTCTACATATAAACCATAACATTTGGAACTGTGAACAGCCAGATCTCCCCCAGAAAGTTTGAAAGTTTGGAATTTGGGATATGGATGATTACCTTTTATTCATGTTTTATTCATATATTTTTTCTATGCCTCAGTTTTCCCATCCTTAAAATTAGGATAATAATAACTAATTGGATTACTGATGGATATCAAATAACCTAAACTTTATGAAGATCCTAAATACTATCTGGTGCTATATAAATGTTAGCAATGATTATTATTAGCACTACATGTAGGGTATTTACTGCAAAGGTTTGAGCTCAGGCATTCCAAGAGCACCTGACCAGTTCTTAATCACAGTTAATGCAACCTAGAATTTATAATTTGTTTGAGAGTGAAAAATTTAAGTGACTTACTTAATAACTTTGTGGTATCTGCTATGAGTTACACATGTAACTCCCCACCACCTAACAAAACCAGAAAAACTGTATTTAGAAAATAACTGAACACGTCAGAGAGACAAACTCAGTTTTATTTAAATCATACCCACAGATGTGTCCTTGTTCTCTGAGGTAAATGGCATTGCCTTAATTACTATTGCTGAAGCTTGAGTCTGCTTCTTAATGAGCTCCTACCCTTTTACCTGACAACATTTGTTCTTTTTTGTCTTCTCTGCTGGAGAAGAACATACATTCTGTGCACTGTTTCTTGTAGTTCTTCTTTGTGCTTCCATGGACTACCACACAGTGCCTTACTTGTCTGGATTGGTTTTATTATCTCATATTTGCACCATCCTTTTCTTACCTTCTTTATCATGTTGTTGGAAACTTTCACTGATTATGCAAATTTCCTGAGTGCATTTCTTTAGTATTTTCATTGTGGCAAGTGTTGAGGTTGAAAGGTGAATATAATGTTGTTCTGTCCTTGCAGAACTCACCATTTTAAACAGTATAATGTGTTAAAATGGGCCTAAGTCCACTGAATGCTCTGGCATCAGTTTGTGTTTTAACTTTCCCTCCAGTCTCCCATTTCTCATTACACTATGTACTGGCCGTCACATGCAAACCTAGTGTTCTTGCGTCATATTCTGTAGGAGTTATACTCTTGGCTTTTATGCTCTTTGTCTTATCCAGTATTTTATCCAGTAAAATGTGATACATTTTACTGAATCATACTTTTTAGTCAGTTAATTTTGACCTAAGACATGTATTTACTCATGAGAAAAACACATGGAGTTGTGAAAATGTGGAGCAATATTTTTCCTCTGGAAAGTAGAGAAAAGAGAACTTATTTAAGCTTTACTATCTACAAAGTTATTTTGATATTCTTAAATGTGCCCAGAGTTGTACATCATAAGACATATTCCTTGTGCATTCTAAAACATAAAATATGTATGTGTATATATATATATATATATATATATATATATATACATACATATTTTAAAATATGGGAAACATAAGGTAATATCTACACAAACAGAAACAACATTATAGACAAAGAAAAACAAGTATGAATTTAGACCCTGTTAGAAGTTTATTATCATTTTTTTGTTTAGACTAAGCATCTACAACTTCAATTACATGTGGCATTTTTATACAAAGTAATTTTTTCTCCATGCACTGATTTTAAATTGTGTACCTAGTTCTAAAACAGCTTTTATATCCTTTTAGTTACTGTGCTTACAATTTTCACTTTCATGAAGAGAGTATAGGTATCTGATAATGATTCTGTGGAATCACAGATTATATATGCCAATGTTTGGATGCATAATTGCACATGGCCTGATTTCTTACACAATGATTTCACCAATTATGAATTTCTTAATTTTCCTCCGGTTTCTTTGCTACTATTCACATGGTGGTGTTGTCTTTGCTTCCTCTGAGGAGCATGTTATTGTTCCCCAGGATTTTTTCCTTGGTCTTTTTCTGTTTGTCTTGGTCTCATACACAATGTCTTAATCATTTCATTCACTCTCATGTCTTTTACATAACACCCACAAGCCACTGAGCCTTTATTTATATCTCTGGTCTGGATCTTTTGTGATGTCTTAAATTATCAGAATTCCCCAGGTATAACAGGAGCCCTAACAGCTCTCAATAAAACCCATTCCTTACTCTTCTTTACCTTCTTTACAATGCAGTATCATCCCTCCAGATAGCAACCAAATTCCACCTTGTTGCTCTTTCTTTACCATCCACATGGAATCTTCTCATTCAAAAGCTCAAGGACTTCCTTTGGTTATCACTGCTGCCCTGAAAATGCCTTCGTCAGAGCTTTTATCATTTCTTAACCAGTACAAGTGAAAGTCCTTCTCAAAATTTTTTCTTAATCTTTTATTTTTAAAATCCACTGTCACCATTGTCACCAGTGCAATTTTAAGAACACATGTCCTTCATTGTGATCACTCTCTTCCCCTGTAGCTGGTGGGTAAAGTTCAAAATTTTTAGCACAATCTACAAAGCTTTTCTCAATCTGGCCCCACAAGCAAGCTGTCTCCTGCTTCAGGTCTCTTCATGATACTACTAACAGTCTTTCACCCCAGACCCTTCAGTTGTTCACAGAAGGTCCCTCCTCCTTTTACTTTTCGTATTTTGTTGATGCTGTTTATTCTTTGTGGAATGTCTTCATGTCACCCCTTCTCTGTTTGGAAAACTCATCTTGCAAGGACCGTGTCCAATCCCCTTGGCTTGAGAAGCATTCTCTGCCAGTGTGTGGGATGCTTCCTCACCTGTTCTTTCTCTGTGCTTTGTGCTTAGTGCTATGATCATTTGCTCTGAGTTGTTTGTGTTTTAAATCCATAAGACTTTGAACTCCTTTTGGATAGGAAACTTCTAGCGCCCATCATGCTTTCGTTACCACCAAATTATGCCTGGCAGATACAGTTTCTTTGAACTGTGAGCCCAATGAGCAAGCTTTGTTGGTGATACTTAGAGGGATGTGATGGAGAGCACTGTGTGGTTCTTTCCACACACCCACCATCGACTTGCTGATTACTCAATCTTGAAACTTCCATAGTCTCCTTTAATATTGACCTTTATCTTTCTCATAGTCTTAGTACTGCAGAACTTTAACTTTTAGTGATGTAAAGCTTTAGAACTTGATGTGTGTACATCGTGTAGTGGTAGCTTGATGTCTTAATATTTTAAACACTCATGAGTTTAATAGCTCATCTTTATCTAAAGCAAGCACATCTCTGAACTTCCTTGCCAATGCACCCATCTCTGAAATCTTTCAGTATTCAATCCTTATCTGAACCACCTTAAAAGTAAAAGAATCTTTGTGTTTCTATTAATGAAAGGAATAACTTTGAATCACTTTTACCCAACTTAAGAGTTGTCATACTCTAGTTTTTTTGTATTCAAAATTTATAAATATAGACCAGGACACCTAATTTTTCTCAAATTTTCATAAATTACCAGGATAATCTGTTTTCAATCATGGTGAGATTTTTCTTCCAATTTGATTTTCTCCTTCTACCAACTCCTACCTTGTGATAAAAGTTTCACATGCATTGATGGACAGTCTTGTAGTCAGCTCCATTATTATTTTTAAAGATATGCTTTTTCACCTGTTTCTTGGTCACAAAATTTTAGCACTTTCTTTGGAACTTAGGGAAAAAATATTTTCTAAACAAAAACATAAAACAAACTTATTTTAAATATAAGGCAATAAAGTGGTTTCAAAGCAGATTTCTTTTCTAATTTATGAATTTTTAGAAGTATTATTTCCTTCCAATGGAGGATTTTTAAAGTATGTATAGTAATTATTGGCAGAGAGGGTACTGAAGTAAATTATTGCAAAAATTTCTCTTAATAATGATTACATGTCCATTTCTTTTTCCTCTTCCACATCCTATGTCTTTGTTATTTTAACAGTTTCTATCTTTAAATGTGAATTTTCTAAATTGTCTTTTTACGTGAAATTTAAAAGCCATGAAATATAAACACACTTTTAAGCTAATAATGAGGTTAACATTTATTGAACATGTCTGTTATACCAAGCACTCTAAAAAGCATTTTACTCATGTTATCTAATTTTGGTCATGAATTACAATCAAAATGGAAGCAGTAAATGAAATACTTAAAGTAAAAGTACTACTCTTGTAGAACATAGATAATTCCTAGATAATTTCTTTGCTCCTGTATCAGCACAGGAGTCTATCCTTATTACTCACTCACTGCAAACAAATTAAACTATCTTTTCTTGTTTTATCTTAGCAGAGAACATTAAAGAAGAATTTAGCATTTTAGGAATATAAGTGAATATTCAGGCATTCTTAGTGTATCATTGTGCAAAGTTATGGGAAAACAGACTACACCAAGGAAACCAGGGCTTAATTACCATCTATCTGACTAATTTAACTTTGTAACATAGGCAGTGTTCAATGCAAGTTAAATTTTCAAAAGTAAACTATGGTGACAAAGAAATAAAGAGATACAAACTGATCTTCTCTGAATAAATTTGAAAACTTGAAGTAAGCTTACATTCCTTAGGCAAAAGAGGTCTCAAAGAAATACTCAGAACTGTTCAGTGCCCCAGGAACCTGTGTCTTCCGAATCCCTCTCATTCTTGCAACTACACAAAATTCCTTTCTGTGGAATTTCTTCTTTCCCTTTAACTTCCTTGAAACATTGATTTTATTCTATTTTTTTTTAGTTAAGAAACATTTCTATTACTTTTTCTTCTAGTTTGAATGCATCTTACTGATTTTCCTGTATACTCTCTTGTCATTTGCTTTCTTCTCTGGATTTAAAAAAGATTTTACTCTCCTATAGAATCTCTCAAGTTTCATTATTTGAATGTTTTTTAATCACCTTATTGTTTTAAATTTTCACATGAGCTGTCTAAAAGAGGTCTTGAAATTTTAAGAAGTTGAACATCACTCATTCAACTCAAATTAGTTCAAGTTTAACACTCAGAAGCAATCAGTGAAGAAAAATGATATTTAGCTAAGAATGTTCACCTCAGGTTTGAATTTCCTTTTTTTTTCTAATATTGCAGCTGTTGATGCTGAAATTTGGGTAGGTTCTATAGTGGGGGTACGAATAACTGACAGTGAAATGGCTGTTCTGATAAAAATGTGTCTTACAAATGTGTATGTAGATAGGAGACAAAATAAATATGTTAGTGTTACTTTTCATGTTTTTATTGCTTTTAATTCATAATTTGGCAATTAATTATCATACAATCTTGTATCTATTCTCTGGTTTTTCTATATTAGTTTTGATTTTTTCTTCCCTAACCAAAGTATAACAGAACACAACTGTGCCCATTTTATATGCTAATTCTTAAAAATAATTACATATTGCTTTATATGCATTTTTAAAACAAAGGATATATATTTGTTCAAATCAATTATTTCTTATCTTGTTTGAGTTCAAATAAGAAGGCATAGACTGACCTAAATGCTACCTTCCCTGAAGACGTCTAGTGTTTTCACTAGTAAAGCAATGGTAAAATACCCATGTCTTTTCCTTATTTCCTGATCTTCTTTGACCTACGCTATGACTTCCACACACCTCACACTGCAACACAGAAGAGTGGACACAGGAGAAAGACAGGGAGGCTGGAGTTACATCTTTCATAGCACAAACTCCTCAGTGGCTTATTAGCTACTGCTGTTACCATGAAAATGCTTTGTTAAGTGTGTCTTACCAAAGATAGGAAAAGAAAGAGAAAGAAAGGAAGAAAGAAAGAAAGAAAGAGAGAGAGAGAGAGGGAAAGAAAGAAAGAAAGAAAGAAAGAAAGAAAGAAAGAAAGAAAACTGAGCATTTAAAAGTACTTCAACTGTGTCTACATGTGTATTTGGTCCAAGAGGATTAAAGGAACCAAGGGAATGTTCACTCACTCTGTCCAAATTTGCTGTTTTGTAGCAAAGTGTCATTTCTGATCACCAGTGTAGTGAAACATGTGCACAGAGCACATAATTGCTGTGAGTTGATCTGAACAACATTTCCCAAAATTTCTGGCAGGAGTTATGACTGGAAAACATCTATGATAAATTAATGTTGGCCCACAAAATGCTAGGTGCTGAAAAGAATCCAGACGGGTTCAGTAAAAATGAGGAAGTGACTTAAAACAAATGCCACGTATTCATCACTTTGTGGTTCTTTCAGTGGTGATTTTGATAAACGTTTGTTCTGTTTCCTTGCCATCTGATTTAATAATACCTTAATTATTAGCTGAATTGAAAGAGCTAATGAGCCAATATAGGAAAATAGAATTTGAAAAAAAAAAAAAGACCTACATTGTAATTCAAGGAGACATCCCCAATACTCAGTTCCCATTGATTCTACATCTTTGTCCTCTGTGACATTTTAATCTGCCATATATATTTATATTAGTCCAGACTATTTTCTGTACTGTAATTATATCATTAAAAAGAGAGAAAAATATACAATTAAAGAATGTTCATGACTATGCTTTAGGTGCTGTATTTGAATTTGTCTCATACGTTACTTCTGGTTCTCAATTTGTGTAATAATTTGGCTAGCACTGTGCTAAGCAACAGAAAATTGTGAATGATTAACTTAATAATCAATCATTAGTTTTAATTTATGAAAATTATACTGGGAAGTATGCTGTACTCAAATGTAATACTCACCAAAGATAATTCCATTCAAGTCATATATAGCTTCAGACAGAAGTATTGAATTTGACAGTCAAGAGTTCGATTTCTTTGGTCCCTAGATTCACATTTCTTTTTCTCTTTGTATAATTTAACTTTCCCTTTGAAAACAATGGTTGTTTCTATATTACTACATAGGTTGTAAAGGGAAAAATCATTTTAATAAAAATAAAACAATTTTTAAAATTTTAAATACAATATTAATAGTCATTAATAACCTTTCAACAGTAATCTCCTTGAAGACAGAGATAACCATACTATCTTTAACGCTTGACATAAGTGTGTTATAAGTTTTAATTAAGGTATGTTGAATAAATGAATAAAAGTCTGATAGTAGAAAAGTACTTTTGTGACCACTAGACCCTGGCTGTAGATATTGCTAACCATGTGGAATTTATGGAATCTAGATATCAAATGAGAAATAGTGTGGAAATGCTTTTTAATTTAGGACTCCTGGGCTAATTACTGAGCATGATAAAAGAACATTTCCTAGGAAGATTACTTAATATTCATTTTATGATTGAGATTTATATTGCACAGTATTTGATATTTGATTTGATATATATTGGAATTGTTACCTTATCAGCATTCTATCTTAATAGTATATGTAAGGCTAAATGAATTGGCAAAGCTAAAGAACATACACCCTGAAGAATAAAGAAACATCAGTGATAGCAGGAAAAAGCTACAACTTGGTGAAGGATTTTTTTTTTAACTCAGGATCAAACTCACGACCTTGTACTTGCCAGACAAGCAGTTGTGCCACTGATCTAAATTCCCAGTGGTGAAGGATTTCTTGTATTAAACTAAATTAAAAACACTTCACAGGAGACATACTTTCATATAATCTGAATCCACTAATTTTAACAAACCTTTTATACCAACTTCCTTATTTCCTCTTCAAGCAGGCACCCATTGAAGTACACGGTCTCATTCTTCTTTATTTGCTAAAGCCAAACCACTTATTCTTTCTAGCATATGTGGGATATTTATAAACACAAGGTCACATTTGCAAGAGTTCCCCTCCCTTGATGGCAGTAAGGCTAACCAAATAAAGTAAACAAAACAAAACAAATAAAAAAAATCTACACTGCATTTTAGAAAGAACTTAATCTTATGCCACAAACCCAATGATTAGCATACAAATTCAATATAATTTATGTAGAACAATAGTTTCTCAACATAGCATAACTATCATTAGTAAATGAAGTAAATAAAGAAATAAAAAAGAAAGAAAGAAAGTTATAAAGGTCCCTGTTATGGTTTAGATTTAGTTTATGAGCTTCTGAAATGTTCATGTGTTGAAAACTTGGTCTCCAGTGTAAGATGTGGAGATCAGATGGAACCTTTAAAAGGTGTGACCCAGAAGGAAGCAGTTATGTCATTGGGAGAAATCAATACTTGAAGGGATTGATACTAGAGTCATAGAGTGTGTTTCTTGAGAGATTGAATTGTTGCAGGAACAAGAAGATTGGCCTCTTCTCCTTCTTTGTTTTTTTACCATGTGATTTCCATTGTTCCCACCACTCTTTCACCAAAGGCCTAATCACTTGAGTTTGAATTTCACTCCATAACTTTAACCTAAATAAGTCTATTTATAAAGTGTCTGTCTTAATTCCTATGTATTGCCAAGACAGAATACCTGACACAATGGGGCTGGAGATTTAGCTCAGCAGCATAAGTGCCTGCCTTGCAAGCACGTGGTCATGAGTTTGATCCCTGGTACCGATAAAAAATAAAAATAATATGAAAAAGAATACCTGACACAAAAGTTGAAGATGAAAACGTTTATTTGGCTCACAGTTTGTAGAGGTTTCAGTCCATAATGCACTAGTTCCAACACAAGTTTCATGAAAGAGAAGAATCTTAGAGAAGAAAAAGTTCATGGAAGGTAGGAGACAAAAAAGCAAGCAAGCAAACAGCAAAAAGGGACAAGTCTCTTTCTGTTCCTTATATCTTAGCGAGGTTACCTGCCTAGGTAGTACCTACACCCTTAAACCTACCACCCTTAATCTTAGCACTCACCATGAATCAATCCCTGTGTCATATACTTTAGACACTGCTACCACTGAAATGCCTCACTTTTGACCACATGAGACTTTGGGGAGACATCTAGACACAAGCCATAACAGTATCCATTCTCAAGAATTTGGTTATAGCAACAAAAACTGTAACTAATGCAGTCCCAAGTAATATCCACTGGCTAGAAAAAATGAGTAAATTATGGGTGCATGTGTGGTGGGGTGCCGTGGGTGTGCTTTTTTGCTTTCAGGCTGATGTGGCACAGTTTGTCATGGCAGGAGCATGTGCTGGAAGAGACGTATTCATTTCATGGCAACTAGGAAGTTGACCTCATTCAAGAGCATGCCTTAGCTAGGTGTGATGGTGCATGGCTGTAATCCCAGCACTTGAGAGCCCGAGGAAGGATTACTACATGTTTAAGGCCATCCTGAGTACACAGTGAGTTCAAGGCCAGCCTTAAATACACTATGAGACACTGTTTCAAAAAACAAAAAGCAAAACTGCAACAACAAAAAGAGTATGACTTCGGTGACATCACTTTTTTCCATGAGGACCCCACCTGAAAGGCTCTACCACCTCCCAGTACTGCGACAGACTAGAAACCAATCCTTCGACACATGAGTATTTCAAGAACATTTCAGATCTAGACTGTAGTACTGTGAATGGACTATGAGAAAGAATAGGAAGACTTTGTTACAAATATTCTTTAGTCGAATTCCTATTGCAGTCTCTCCAGGCTACAAGAAACAGCCTTAAAAATAATTAACTTCTTATTTAGGTGTCAGGGCTAAAAGTAGGAGTTCTATGAAAAAAATTCCAGACTAGAGGTAACCAAAATCTTAAGGACCTAAAATAGGAAACATAGCGTGTCTGTCAGT
This sequence comes from Hydrochoerus hydrochaeris, assembly GCA_004027455.1. Classification (NCBI taxonomy): domain Eukaryota; kingdom Metazoa; phylum Chordata; class Mammalia; order Rodentia; family Hydrochaeridae; genus Hydrochoerus; species Hydrochoerus hydrochaeris. The sequence continues at coordinate 20,746 of PVLA01011105.1, forward strand.
TCAAATTTTGTTCCGGGTTCTCATACGAAAGCAGAACAAACAGATCTCTGGCAGCATTACTGTGTTCTGGTAGTAGCTGGGCTCTCATCTATGTCTATAGGCTGTGGAGGCAGAGCTTCCAACAAATTTGAAGAAGTCAGCAGGAGAAATCTCTCCAACTGTTCTGCCCGAGTCTCTATGTTCTTTCTTACCTTTCTAGGGCCACGAGGTAGTAAAATCACCCAGTTATAAAGTTATAAAGTTACTCCAGTTATAAAGAAGTTATAAACTCCAGTTGTTCATTTATTGTTCCCTGAACCTTAAGCAGTGGTTTTCTTAATCCTGATCACAACTCTGTAGTTTCTTGAATCTTCTGAGTTGGATTTTGTTTCCTGACAGGATTTTGAGGAATGTAGGATGTGGAACAGTAAGAAGAAAAAAGGACTAATTGGGTTTAGATCCTCCAGAAAATTAGAGAAAGAAAACAATTTTTAATACAAAATTGCAACACTTTTTGGACACAGATTGACTTATGAGTCAACTAAAAAACAGTATTAAGAAAAGTGGTGAGAATTAATTTTGTTACAAAATACAAGGGTGGATTTTAAATAGGAACACATAATGACAATCTATGAAATGGACTTAATAACACAATTGAAGAATTATAAGAAAATGTTTTTAGCGAGAATTATTAAAAAGATAGTAAAATCCAATATGTGGATGATTAAATATTTGATTATATAGAACAAAATGCATCTAAAGAAACATTAAGATGAAAATACTTCAATGAAATGATATGATCCTACAATTCAGATCTTACTCTTTATTGGGAGAGAGGGAGAGAGATCAGTTCAAAAGAGAAATACAAAGAGTAAGTGTTTCAGGAAGTTTGAAAATGAAAATTCTCAACAAAATCAAACAGAAAACATGTAAAAAAATCATGTTATATCCAATAATTAACTATGTTATGCTTTGGCATAACATTGATGTATCTTCTGTTTGTTCACTGAATTTCTTGAATCATTAGTATAACGTTTTCATCAAGTTTGGAAAATTTTTGATCACTATTTCACCAAATATTTTTTCTTTTCCTTTTTTTTCCACAAACTAAAACAACCTCACATATATTAGATTGCATGCTATTAATCCACAGCTCATTGAGGCTGCAATTTTAATAAAGAAGTGTTTAATTTTAGTGGTTTTAATTGCTATTTTAAAAGTACCTCAGTCTTTCCTTCTGTTATGTCAGATCTGCATACACTTTAGGGTTTTTTCTTCATCTTTAGAGTTTTGATTTGTATCTTTTTATTTCATTCACTTTTCTTAGCATTATTATGCTTTTCTCTTGAAAACACAGAGAACCTTTAATATAAACAGTTCTAATTTTCTTATTTATTTCTATTACTTGTGTAATTGTGGATCCATTTCTATGAACTTGTTTGCTCCTACTACTTGGTGAACATTTTCTTATCTCTGTGTACGCACTGCAATTTTCTGTGTTGTGTGTTAGATATTCCCTTCTATCTCTTGTGTTGAATATTTCCTTATTGTGTGTGTACATATAGATGGATGGATATCCATGTTTATTAAACACTATTTCGTATGTAATTACTGTGCATTCTTTTAGATGTTTCAGGTCTTGTTCTGAAACTCAGTAATTTTATGATGGAATAATTTTATCTTTTCAAGTTTTACCTTTAAATTTTGCTATAGCAGGTCCTTGCCAGCACTTGTGTAAGGCTAACTTGGTCCCATTGTTGAGGTGATGATTCCTTGAGGACTCATTGCTGCCCCATCTATGGGGAGCCTCCCCACTCTGGTTGGTGGGAGCACAAACTCTCTTTGGGCCCAGCATAATCCCTGGGGATTGTTCTATTTATCCCTGTCCAGCCTTGCAGTATTATGTTGTACACAGGTGCACATTAACACTTTCTCAGAAACTAGAGGAGACTATTCAGGGCTCTTTCTGCAATTTCTCCACAGTGCTTTGTTGTACAAACTTTATCCATTTTGGATTTCTTGATCTTTAGACAATGTTTCTTTGACATATGCATGACCTGAGAAAGACCTTCCCAAGAAACATGCTACCCTCAGCAAACAGAACTGATGGCTATAGAGAAATTTAGGACTGGACATACAACCTCCTAGATGCTAGAATATCCAGCAGTGTCTACATGTCTGCACTGATTGTCCTTGGAACTTTGATCCCATATATTCCATCCAGATGCCTTGAGATTATAAACACTGTCCCCAAACCCTATATTAATTGATCCCCTCCTCCAGACTACCTGCTGATACCACTTCAGTTTCAGCCTGCCTGTATCCAAATGGAATTAATTTTATCCTCTTCCTCACCTGAGCCTGTTTCTGGTGTTTCCTTGGGTTTCTGGGTTCCTCTTCTATTACTGTTTAGAATCTTACTGTACACTGAGACCCTAGTAGAGTTCACCTCCTTGTTTTCCTTCTCTTATCTCTCAAGAATCATTTTACTGTAATGTCTGTTGCTGAATGTCTGAAAACCATTGTTTATACATTTTGTCTGGTTTCTAGCTGTTCAATGTGGAGTTAAAACCTTAACTTCTGTCGCCATATAAAGAAACAGAGTTCTCATGTTAAAATCAGAAAGACTTGCATTCAAGAGAAAAAATAGAGAGAGATTCTTTTAGTCATTTCAATCTATAATAAAATATAATTTTTATATTTTTCCACAAAACTAATTCTTTTTTCTATCTCACAAATATTGAATATCAATTGTATGTCAGGTATTTTTCTATTACTGACCTATTTTAAGTTAATATTCTTGCTCTTAAAGAGCTACTAGTAGAGATATAAATAATATTAATAAACAACTCAGAATAATATGATCAATATAGAATGCTACAGAAAGATGTAAAATACACTCTGATAATAATGATTGTCTATCAGATGAAGGATTTCTTGGATAAATTACTAATGCACAAAGTAGCAGGAACATATTATAAAGTGAAAATATCTTCCATGATACTCTAGTGTTTCAGTATCAGTGAGGAATATTTTAGCAAGAAAGCAGAGGAATTTAATGAAGTTATTTATTTTCTAAAAATCACTTAACTTTTATGTGAGAATTAAGAATAGAATCAAGGAAATCATCTGAAAGCTGCCTTCAATAATCCAAGCAAGAGATAACTGTTATTGATTAGAATGGTATAAATGGATAAGGTGTGCAGTAGACAGACTTGATATTTGCATTGAGGTAGAATTAATTAGAATTGCTGTTAGATACTGAATTTGGCTTGAGAAACTGTTCATGTTCTTACATTTACTAAGGCAAAGAATAATAGAAAAAAATTGCTTGAAGGATATAAAATTTAAAAATAATACCATAAGTTACAATGAGAAATAAAGAGACACACATCAAACAAACAACTTTAATCACTTATCTTGAGCTTTTACTGACAACAAGAATAAAAAATATGAAGATTAGATTGTTATAACATAATTTGTCTAATATTTATTCAACTATATATCATTTTAAAACAGAATATATCTTTTAATGGTTCATGAAGCATTCACATAAATTATTTTTTAGGCATGAAAGCAAGTGTCAACAGATTCTAACACCCAGTAATATTAGAGGCCAATTTTTTTATCATAGTGTAATAAAAACTAAAAATAGATCACAAAGGTGTAATTAACTCAAACTATATACTATTTGCTTAGACTTTTTAAAGTTATTTTCTAAATAATCATTTGATCCAAGAAGATCTAAAAACTGCAATGTAAAATGAAAAAAATATTTAAAAGTTATTATTTAGATGTGATGATCCTAACCATAGATTCAAGAAAACCTATAGCCTTGAAAGTAATTACTGAAAAAATAGAAAATGGCCAATGAAATATAAGAATAATACATAAGAAATCAACATAAAAAAAGAAGCTTGAAGAAGCACACATTAATTAGTCAAGAGAAATTAATTGGGAATACCAACAAATACATAAATCATAATAGAAAACCAAAAATTTTACAAAGTTATGTTAGAAAGGATATAAAAAGATGGAAATCAGCTTATTATAGCATAATAAATAAGAAAAGCTGATTTAAACACACATTTCTAGGAACATATAAATTATGAAACAAAAGTAAGGAAAAAGAGAAACCTTGAAAAACAACAATCCTTTAAGTTCTATTTTCCAATTTCTCTTACAATTCCAAGCCAAATATAACTTTTAAGTGATTTAAATTATTCCAGGGCACATAAAAGAATACTCTTCATAATGTTTTAAGTGAAATCATCAAAATCTGTAAAACAATAGTTCAGCAAGAATTAAAAGAGGTAAAATATCTGTCTAATGGCTCATAGAATAATTATAGATATATATTTAGAGATACAGGTTGTATAGATACAGAGGTGACATAGATGATATTAATATAGATGGATATAGCTGATATAGACGTAGATATAGGTGTTGGTAGAGGTGACCTAAATAAAATATTAGCAAATAGAATCCAAAGATACATGGAAAGTCTTATAAATCTATCATCAGCAGAATCATCACAAAATGCTAATTATTAGGCCAGCTATTGCTGTAACATATAATAAGCATAATGAATAAAGGAGGAAATGTTATTGTTATAGTTTGAATATTGGGTCTCTTGAATTCCTTAGTTGACACCTAATATTCACTATGATATTATTAAAGAGTTGGTGCTTTGGGGAATTAACTAAGTAGTGAAGACTCCATCTCCATGAATGGGATTAGTGACTTTATAAAAGAGATTGAAGAACAGTTTTCTGCCTCCCACTACACCACAAGAGGAGACAGCGCCAGGGTGCCACCATTAAAGCAAAGAGTAAGGTCTTTTCAGACATAAGGTTTGCTGATTTCCTGATCTTGGACATCCTTCCTTCAGAGATGTGAGTGATAATTTTGCTACTTATGAGTTACCCAAGCTAAGGTATTTTGATATAGTAGCAGGAATGGACTAAGACCATGATCATCCTCACAGAGTCTTCAAGAGGTGTTTGGTAACTCTCAGTATCTCTATCTGATTTATCTGATATAGATATAGATGTAGTATAGATAAATATAGATATAGAGGTGATATAGATATAGATGGTACTGATATACATATCAAACAAAATAAAGCCATAATAGGATAAAATTATATGGTCTCTATTATATATAATGGTCTCTCTTATTCAATCAAATCCTAAATTTTATATATATATATGTATATATATGTATATATATACATATATATATATATATATATATTCTAAAATTCCTAAAAAATCTTAACTATGTATGTAAGAAGGTTAATTTTCAGAAACATGATCAAATAAACTTAAGAAATTCTCAATTTACAATGTACTCAAAATTCATAAAATATGAAAGACACTAAAAACTTTGAGATACTATATAAAATAAATTTTCTAATTTTATTTAATGGATTTTTTTTAAATCTAAGGCTTTTTTTTTCTCAGCACCCTTATTAATATACCTTGAAAAACCTTTCTTTGTTAGCTTTGAAGCTCAGTAAAGGAAAAAATCTCAATCATTGCCATGCTAGATACTAATACTAGACAAAAGAATAAAATACAATGTCTCCACATTAAACAGAAAGAGGTGATATAATTACTTTTTGTAGATAACATGTAATCCTCTGTGAAATTTTGAGAGAACTGACTTAAAAGGAAGGAAAATAGTAGTACATAAAGATGGACAAAAGCAAAACTAGTGTCAAAGACATCAATAACTTTATAAAAATAGAGAATAAATAAAATATAGTTTATAATGTTAAAATATTAAATTATCTTGATTATAATAAACTTTAAAGAGATATATAGGCTAGTTTTCAGAAATCTCTAAAATTACCAAGGACATCAAAAAAAGACAAAAGAAGATAAAAAGAAAAATTTTTTCTGCAATGCTAAACTTTTAAAAGTGTTAATTCTTCCTAAAGTAATTTATAAATGCTTAAATCCCAATCAAGTTACCAGTAGAATTTATGATTTATTAAGTTCTTCTAAAATTTAACTAACACTATAAATAGAAGAGAATATCCAAAAAAAACTCCAAAGAAAAAGAAAAGAAACATGTATTTTACATAGTAAAATATATTATAAAAAGCAGTCATAAAAATAACTGAACAGTTTTGCATAGACAGTATTCATGAAAAAGGCCAGAGAAACCATGAGGTCATACATGAAGATTTAGTGTAATAAAGCTGGTATTCAAAGTCAGGATAGGGTGGGATTTATTATGTAAAAAAGTGTTGATATGATGTGTAGGTATCATTTGGGAAAAATAAAAACATTCAAAAGAAGTCCTGGGTAGGTAAAATACTTCAGTTAAGAAAGTGTAATGCTAACATTATGAGAATAAGACTCAAATAAAAATTTGTATAATATCTTATAATATTCTGTTGTAATCAGGGGATTGCAAAGGGATCAAGACAACACAGAACACAGAATTTGTAGTATTATTTTATTATTGTCAACCAGAGTCAAATACAAGAAGTGCAGGAAATCTATCCACACACTAAAGACCTAGAAAATCCAGCCAAAGTTCTGGATCTCATGACAATAATCTGCATCATGGGTTCAGCTGAAGACCTAGAGCCCATGACATGCCTCCTACGTCTAAAGCCCAGGACAATGACTTATGCAAGTCTATTTCACAGTACTGTGATGGGAAGGCCCAAAGGTCAGTGGTAGAAGTTAAAAAGTCTATGCCAGAGGGGTGAAGGATCTGTATCAGTAGGATGAAGGTTCTACACTGAAGCCAAGAAACATAATAAGGACCAAGGCACCCTGAAAAATACCACCGCCATCCTCAGCAACAACGAAGTCCTCAGCTCCTCCCATAGTGAAAACAATCGAGTTCATTACAGGAAGCTAGAGTGACAAGCTTCTCCTGGAGAATGAACAGCACATATCTTCCCCTGCAGAGCCAGGAAGCAATGCTTAAAGTAAGAACCAGTGTTCCCCTAAAGTGAACCACAGCCATTCCCAGTGACAAAGTTCAAGCTCCTCTGATGATAATAGCAAAGTTCACATCAGGGAGGCCAGCAAGACAAACTCCTCCAGGAGAAATGACAGCCCCCAAAACAGCAACACTTAGGAGAACCCACAATGCTACTCTTCCTCTCCAGGTCTCCTTTTTATTGTGGCAAACTTTCTCAGATGGACCATTTACGCTCAGCACTACACTGATTCAGTTCAGCTGGTGTTTAAGTTGACCACTAGTTTTTAATCCACAACAGATTCCCTTCTAAATTGATAAGCATGATGCAAGAGATGTTGGGAGGAGAGAGAGAGAGGAAATAAGGAAAGGAATGAAGAAGCAAAGAAGGAAGGAAGGAAAGAGAGAGGGGGGACAGGGAGGAATGAAGGAAAGAGAGAGGGGGAGAAGAAGATGGGGGACAGGGAGGAACGAAGGAAAGAGAGAAGAAAATGATAAAGGGAAAAAGCTTAAATTTTGAAAAGAAATCACCAACAGAGTGGGAAAATAATCTTAGCCAGTAGTTCTTGAGACAAAAAACTAGTATCTAGAACATATGAAGAACTGAAAAAAATCAGATGCTCCCAAAATTTAAAGCCCCAATACAAAAATGAGCATCTGAAGTGAAGACACTTCTCAGAAGTACAAGAGCAAATAAACACATGAAGAAATGTTCAACATTACTGATCATTTGAAAGATGAAAATTAAAACAACACTGAGATTCCATCTCACTCCAGAAAGAATGGCTATCTGTTATCATCATATCAATCAATAGCAAATGTTGGTGGGGCTGTTGGGAAAAAGGAACACTTTGCCACTGTTGATGGGAGTGTAGGCTGGTGCAAGCAGAGTGAAAAACAGTGTGGAGATTTGTCACAAAACTGGGACTAGAGGTTCCATTTGATGCAACTATTTCTCTTCTTGGTATATTCCCAAAAGAATTAAAAGCATCATACCACAATGATATATATGCACACCCATTTTTATAGCAGCACAGTTTGTAATAGCTAAATCTTGGAAACAACCCAAATGCCCATCAACTGACAAATGAATAAAAAAGATATGGATTTTTTATACAGTGGAGTAATACTGAGTGATAAAGATAAACTTGAAACATTTATAGCTAAATGGATTGATTTTGAGACCATATTCTTAAGTGAAATGAATTGGACATGTAAGTGTAAATATCACATTGTATCTCTGAAACTGAAAGTGTAAATATGAACTAAAATGTATATTAGATATTGTCAAATAGGGAGTAATTGTTCGAAGGGAACGGAGAATGGGGGGTAGAAGGGAAAAGAAAAAGTGAGAACCAAAGGATAAAATGGAAACAAAACTTTGGAAATAAGGTGAGAAAGGGGTTGAAGAGAGGGGAGGAGAATGTGAAAAGAAGAGGAATTAAGATGTATCATGTATAGGTACAAATTCCCTATGATGAAGGTGATCATTATGCTTATCTAAATTGTACCCATAAACTTAATTATTAAAAAGCCAAAAACTTTGACCAAATAAGAACTCTTGTTTGCAAAAATAGAATGAATGCATTTAAAGATAACCTCAAAACCATAAAATGTATTTATAACTTATGTAATAGATGGAGAATTAATTTCCTAATCCAATAGATTTAAAATACAAGTCAATACATATATTATATGATAGGAAAAACAGCAGAGGAATAGAAAAGAAACATTTCAGAATGTGAAAGAGTAAGTTGCCAGTCAATTATTGAAAGAAAATAATAATTTTTAATAACCCAAAAAGTGAAAAATAGCATGAATATTTTGAATAGTAGAATACATGATAGAATTCAGTAAGATTCTGTAAACTCAGGTGCACTCTTAGGTGAAACACATATTTTAGCATTTTTCTAAAAACAGTATTTAAAAAATGTACCAAAATTCAAACTATATTATTAGAGTAGCAGCTCAATTGCTATGGGTAAAACCAAGAAAACAATGCCACAAGCACACTCATAAATGAGGACACTTCATGGTTTCATTTTAGTCTGTTTTGCTGCTTTTTCTATCTGTGCTCTGATCTTTTTAATCAAAGAATTCAAGAAATTTCTCTTTCTTCATGTTTTGTCTATTAAAAATTTTTTTTATTGAATAGAGCAGTACCATTAATCAAAACTGAGCAAAACAGTAATAAAAATATAAATATTTGCCTTCAAAGAGATGGTAGAAGGAAATGCCCCTTACTTGCCATGCTGCATACATTCATCCTCCCAAGAGATACTCAGACTGCTGGTGCCGACTTGCTTATAGTGGGGAGTAATGAATCAATGTCTGATCCTTAGCCCACGGGTGGCGAGTAGACTGCCTGTTCTCCCAGCGCCCAAAGTTCCAACATGATGCAGAGCTCAGGAATCGCTGATGGTTCTCGCCCTGGTGCGCTGGTGGCTTTCTATTAAAAACATTTTTAAAAACTGAAATTGCATATCATTAAGATTGATGGTGTTAGTACTGAGGTTGGGCTTCTTAAAAAGCAGGTTAGGAAACCTTACATACAATTGATTTACATAGAACTACATACTCTCTTTGTGTGGGTAAATATTTCTGCAAAGATTTACATCTGGAAGCATATTCATCTAAGTTTTCACATTTTTCTACTTTGAACTGCGAATGTTGAGTGATTTTTTATTTCTTTGTATATTTGTTTATTTATTTTGACATTACTGTTAATTGCTTTTATAATTAGTAAAATGGTGGAGTATTTAAATTTGGTATAAAAGAAATGTGTCAAAATAACTCCATTTTTCAGTAGACCAGACAGAAAATAATGATGAAAATGGCTTTTATATTTAGAAATTCAGAGGCTAGGAAGGGATTCTAAAATAGTTTTGAAATAATAGGGAGAGAAGAAACCAGACTGTAAGCTTTTAAGGAAAAGAAATGAGCACAGAGGAGGTAGAAGAGAGAAATTTAGAAATCATCAGACTAATTTTATATTCCTTCTATTCTATAACCTGTTTTGCATAAGTACTTTCTCATCTCTTTTCTGTATTTTTTTTGACCTTTCACTATTAATGGTCTCTTCTTTCTTATTTCAAAGGTGGTATCTTGTGGTAAAATATTTAGCTTCCTATCTCTTTGCTCACATTTCCATAAATGATCTATACTACTTCACACAGAACAAAGGCATGAAAAATGTTTCTCATGTTGAACAGACTGTCTTGGGTAGAAATACTACACACCGGAGGGTGAAATATATTCATGTCAGTGTTACTTTAATGCCCTTTTTCATAACTGAGACCCAGTTCATTGGCACTTAGAATTATCCTTTTTGTTTGTTTTTGCCAAATTTCTTCACTGATTTTTCTGTGATCTGAATCCTTTTATATAGTTTTTATGCTTATATCTGCTGGCTCCATTCATTGACTCTTTATGCTCTATTTTTATTTTTTCATTTGTGATGCTGGAGATCAAATCCAGGGTCTCAAGCATGGTGGGCAAGCATACCAATATTTCCATTCTTTTTTATTTCCATTGCCTTTTGCCTTTTTGTATCATAGTAAAATAAGGGTCTAGATTTGTTCTTTTGAGTACAAAGGACATTAAGTAAAATGTTGAAGTTAGTTACAATGTGCAATAAGCACAGTGCATCAGAAGAACAGCAAAATAAAAGATCACCTGAAGAAACAAGATCATACTTTTGATACCATCTGGTAAACAAGACACAAACTGTGAATTTAATCAAATAATGAATGAGCTGTACCTAGGCTTGCAGTTAAAACAAAAGTAAGAATGTTCATTTGGGGAAGGATGTAACTATGTTATGTAATAATTAATTCCTATTTACAGTAAATTATAGCTCATTAACTGCTTATCCTTTATTTCTTCCAAGTCCTGTTGGACTTTGCTTCAAGTGATTATTTGACTCAGTTCACTTCATTCCTGCTCCACATCACCGTGCACTGGGTCTATAGCAGAAACCTCTCAGCTGCTCCAGATGTTCCATCTGGATCAATCCATTCTATACACAGCAGCCAGAATTGCCTTAAAAATGTTAATACAATCATAGCAATTCTCTGATGAAAACTCTTACATGACTTCTACTATGACTTGGGGGGAAAGTTAAATTGTTAACATGGCTGGGCTGGCTTCCATAATTTCCTCTCAGTGCTGTACCCTTACCTACTTAGCCCAGACTCGGTCTTCTTGTAGTGGCAGAATGGGGCAAGTGCATCCTTCTTTGGGATGCTTGTTCTACCTAGGTTATTGAGGTTGTGAGTGTGATTCATGTTTATTAAAAGGAGGTTCTTGTGGACAACTTGAATTTAGAACCAAGTTCAGAGAAAAGCAGAATACACAACATTTACCTTTAACATGCAAATGTTAGCAGATATGATGTGGTTCAGGGTCACCAGTAATACTCTGGTGATTCAGGAAGGAAGTGTGCACACCTTCTGGTTGAATTCTGTGGTGTGGCTTTGAGTGCCATTCATGGTAGCTTATCATAGTGTCTGTGGCTTCACCGCTTATTTTAAAGCCAATTTCATACTTGACATTGACTCCTGCTTAAGCTCTCTCACATAGATTCTGCTCCATGAAACTGAACCTTGGTCAGTACCTAGCTTCCCTCCACAACCTAAATCAGGACTTTTTGTCCTAGTCTGTTAATACACTTGACATTTATCTCAGAGTACTTATTCTAACTTGCAGTTACATATTTACCTATGTGATTATATGTTGCCATCAGCTTTATGAGATTATCATAAAGATTATCAGCTTTATGAGAATTCAGTAGATGCTTCATACATAGTTACTGAAATGGATATACAAAGCAAAAAATCTCCAAATATTGCTGCTCTGTATTTGTTAGTGATGGGTTTTTCCCCTGTGTGACTCAATATGGCATTGGACAGCACCTCCTTTCAGCACTGACTTCTTTAGCAAACCCAGAAGTTGAACCTTATGCTTTTCACACGTGCCAACGCTCACCCAATCAGCTGACAATACTTCATTGCACCCACTCCTTTAACTCCACCCCTGTCAGTTCCAAATACAGCCAGTAGTTTTTTCTTTGTTCCTTCAGAGGATGCTTACATCTCTTCAGCAGCCCTCCTGTGCCCACAATAAAGACCTCTTATCTTTCTCTGTTTTCTCTCCTTTTGTCTCTCTCAGTTCAGAGGACCAGTTACCTGAGTACTTGCTTTCCTTAGGCTACAGAACTGTAGATATAATAGTTGTTTTGGGTGTAGCTAATATTAATGAACTTCTTTATTTTCATTTTACATCTGTCCAAGTCATCTTATATTATTTCATTATAGTAATACATACTCTATTGTACGTTCTTTTCATGAATACAACCTCATTGCTGTCACTTGATGTTATTGTTTGGGTTTAAATGTCTCCCCAAAGCATGCTCACTCATGTGGGCCTGGTGGGGGGAGCAGGCCTTCAAAGGCAGCTGAGTCTAGCCTTTGTGATTGGTTCATTATCTAGTGCTTGGATTGGCAGTGTGAGTGCTACACCCACCCAGGAGCGGGTAACCTGCATACAATGTAGGGGAGAGAAGGAAGCATGCTTTTCCCCCCTTTCCCCTTTTGTCCTTTCACACTTGTGGCTTGTGGCCACTGTGAATAGCTGCTCCTTAACCACACCACCTTACCTTGGAGCCAACTGAGTATGGACTGAAACCTCGCCAAATTGTAAGCTAAATAAACCTTTCCTTTCTTCATTTGAGGCATTGAGTATTTTGTCCAAGCAATGAAAGAAAAGTAACCCAGACACCGAAGTTAAACTAAATTTCCTTAACATTTACTCTTGGGTGTAAATGAATGTGTGTTGAAGAGAAAATGCTTGAGCTCAAAAAATCAGGTATGAAATTTCTACAATTAAAATAGTATGTTCTGTTGCAATGTCTTTGCAAAATCTTCTTTGAGTTTTCCGATATTCCACTAAAAGGAGAGAGGCAAAGGTTATGACATGAAAGGGCTGAATTATTATTGAAATTCCTGCTCTCTCAGTTGTATTGTATGCTTTACAAATTGGACAAATGTGGACAGATGCTTTATGTTAAAGGATAAAAGTATATTTAGATGTTGAAAAATAATGCAATATGTTTTATGCCATATGGAGATCAATAAACAGACACTACAAAACAGGATAAAGCAAGAAGAAATAAGTCAGCTAAATCACAGAAAGAATGAGGTACTTATACTCAGAAGACTTACCTTTGACGATCTCTGTTTACAAGTGCTCCCATATACCAATCCAACTCATGCTTTAATAATATTTGGAGAGAGCAAACTTCTTGTTCTTCCTAGTTTTGTATCCATCCAGGAATCAGAAAATCAATCTGACTTCTCACTCTTTTAGTGCCTTCAATTTCTTCTATAAATAACCAAGTTCTTAAAATTTTTTCCATTTTTCCTGATGCTTTTGTCAGTGCTAAATCTCCTAAGTTATTTTTCATTTCTAATCTAACACCTGAATCTAAAATGATTTGCTTAAGGCCTATAGTTATCATGTTACTCCCCAACTGGAGTAAACATTTTAGTGGCCTTTTACAGATGGATAGGATACTTTATGAGATCTGTGCACCTTTTGTTTCTCAACTGAAACATTTTAACTCCCCACAATATACTGGGTTATTGCCCTACTCTCTCTCCCACATATACTCTGTTCTTCATGCCTGATGCCACCTTCTCCTTCTGTCTGTGTGTGGCAGAAATCAACTCATTTTACAGGATTCAGTTCATACATCACTTTTGGTAAAAAGCTTTTCCCATACCTTAATGCCTTTATTATCTTTGAATTTCATATTTTCCTTAACATTCTGTTCCCTTCCTAGTTTATTACATTTACCTATTCATTTGTTTACATTCATTGAGATTAGGTTTGGCCTACTATTAAAATATAATAAAATGGATTCAAATGCTGGAGGGTTATTTAACCTACAAAAAAAGAAAAAAAAAACCAGAAATGAATCTGCTAGGTAGAAGGAGATTGAGTAGATAACTAGTAGTCAATGCTTCCTGGATTGTCACCCCATCGAAGATTTACCTTTGCACCATTCTCAGGCATGAACACCACAAGTTCCATCAGGCAGACATTCAGTAAATATATGATGGACTAAATACAAAGATAAAAATTAAAGCACAATATTAGAAATGTTGATAGAATAGGTTGTGGTCCTTTATATGTGAAAAAGAGAAATTCCAACATTTGCTTGTTAGTTTGTTGTTGGGGACCACAAAATATAAACTGAAACTTGGGCCTGGAGGCCTCAGTGGTCCCATGATGCTGTGTCACTCCAGGGCAAGATTGCATCAGATTAAGATCACCACTGCCTTCTAAATCAGGTGATACTCCCTCCAATTATTGTGTGCACCTAAAAAATAGTGGCTAGCTCAGACTGTCGCTGTCTCTGCCTATTATGAGGTATTGACCTCCCAGCTCCCCTTTTATAAATCACTAAGTTTGTTTCTGCTTTTTCTTCCTCTTTCACCATACCCCTCCTACAGGCAGGTGGGGATCTTGGCCAGGCTCCCAATAGTTTGTTTTTCAAGCTGTGTGATGTTAGTTTGAACCCAGAATGAATCAAGAGAAGTTGGATGCTCTGGTTGGAACAGAGAAACTTATGTCCTGATTTGGTTTCTCCTTCCAGATGCCCTGAGAGTAGCCTTGGAACTTCAGGGCTCACAAGTCACAATTTGAAATCCACTGGAATCTTAACCCAACTAGCACATGAGTCTCTGAATCTAACAATAAGATTATGTTACTATTATTTTATCAGGAAAATAACCCAGCAGATTATAAATGAAAATTAGGCTGACTTTTTTATACCTGAAGAGGACATTTTGATGTATTCTTGGAACACTGAAATGGTATGTGAAAATGTTGAAGTAAAAGATGATGGCATTGTAATAACAAATGAAAATCAAAACTTGGTGACCTATATAGAATATTAAAAAGCATAAGTATGTTTTTTTTTTCAATTTCAACTGTGCCTGTCCTTTGAATTATAAGTTTTTTTAAAAAAAACTTTACTCTAGTTCATTCATGAAATTTCCATGGATACCCCTTGACTGGTCTCTTCTAAAAGAGCTGTAGGCCCTTGGGGTACTGGTCCAGGAGATAACAAGTCTAGCACTGAAGATGAAGCCAGGATAAACAAGTAAGCAAAGTGGAGCCCCATTATTCTTCTTATAAGTAAAGGAGTAAAGATTAAGTATAAGGCAAAAAAGGTAAACTAAAAATATGAGCACAGTCAGTCATTTAGAAAAAACAGTAAGAACATAGAGTAACATTTTTATGGGATATTTGTGATTCCACGGCAATATGTGCTAGTACTTTGACATGAATTTGACATACACTCTCCTTCACTGGCCCAGCAATCTTAAAAGAATGCTGTGATTATCCCTATTTATCAATACAGGAACTATTAATTAATGAAGATCAATATGTTTTCCATATCTTTGGTGAAAAAAGAAGAGAATGTGCAATTTCAGTCTGGTATGTCTTCCTCCAGGGTTGCTCCATATTGTTTACAGCAACAAGATGATGTGGTGATTGCTGAATTATTGTGCTCTCATATAGGAGGCCCCTCATTGGTCAGTTTAGCTAATTGTTGTTCAGAGAGATGTATAAGACTGCTTCTATAAATATAGCCATCAGTGGCTGCAAAGTGTGGTGTCTATTGCTAATTATTTTTATTTATTCTCCCCTAGTGAACTCATAAGTCTGTACAAACATTGATTCACAGGCATGAGGTAATAAGTGCTAAAAAATATTGGCATTTATTATTTTCATAGTGCAGTCTATCTTCTTCTTTGTTCGTCTCTGGAATATGCTGTCACTTTCCTGTTGAAAGAATCTCTTTTCATTGTACAGATGGGCAGAAATATTTTTCTTGTTGGGGCACCAGAAATTGAAATAAAAGTTAGTCAACGGGAAAAATGTTAGAGAAGGTCATTTCTCCCCCACCTCGTTCCCATTCAGTCACTTCTTCCTCTTCTAAAACTCCCTCAATACCTCAATTCTTCAGTGCCTAACCCTCTCCATCTAGCACTGGAAACCAAGTTGACAACTCCAGCAACTAAACCACCAACCCATCTCCATTCTGACTAATTCACTGGTTGTTGATTGACTCAAAGGTCAAGTGCACCCTTTTTATCCTAAAGACAAATTATATTTTCAAAAATCACCAGTGAATCATGCATCAAACAAACGGCCGTTGAGCCTGCTTCACAAGGAGACACATTGTTCTAAACTACAACAGTTGTGGTTTTTCCATGAGAACGTAATGAACAGCTACTCACAGATTGTCCACAGTTGTACATGAGTCCTGATGAAATAGGCCGAAACTCTGGTTCAGGCCCCTCTATTCATTTGCTTTGAGTCCCCCCCCAGAGGATGCTGCCTTGGGGTCTTTCCTCCAGCATCACTTTCCTTGTTCCTTCTTAGCACCTTTCTCTACCATTCTGGCCTCCTAAGCTTCCAAGAAGCAACTCTCTCAAGATTTTTCAATTTAAAATATGATGTGAATAAGTCCTATAATTTAAGATGATTAACTCACTTTCATCTAAATTATCCAAATGTTTTCAGTTCAGAGTTTTGGAAGAAGGGAGGGTTTCAATGATGTAAATCATTGACTGGAGTTTTCCTAGGTGAGTAAAGTTTGCTAATTGTTTAAATATAATAGGTCCAACACAATTTGATTTTGAAATCCTATACCAAATACTTTTCAAAATCCTCCTAAAAATGCTCCTGGCTCAATGGATGTGGTAGCACACGCCTGTAATTCATGCACTGGGAGGCTGAGGCTGTAGGATCACAGTGAGTTTGAGGCCATCCTGAGATACATAAGTAAATTCAAGGCCAACCTGCAGTATATAGTTAGACATAGCTCAAAAAAATATGTACATATGCGTAAATATATATATACATGACACAAGATGACCAAAGAGTTCACTGAGATGTCAAATAATCCAGCTAATCCGCAATGTATTATGTCAGCAATTTTTTACATATTATTTGCTAATATTCTTCTGTGTAATGATTGATTTTGAAAAAAATGATTATATTTGCAGTATTTAGTAAAATAGATTAATCTATGGTATCAGTAAGAATGTGCTCAGGAATTTTTTAAATTTTGCTAAATTTGGATTCTAGTTGGTAGATAAAATAAATATCATTTTTTCTTACTGACTACTAGTAGTAACAGACACTAGGATTTGTTTTTTGACCTGTTTTCTCCAACTTAAGTAAATATAAGGCTGTTTAAAAGCTTTAAATACTTATAAATGCAAGCTAGTTTCTGAATTTCCCTAAAATCCTTCTCAATCTGGGTGTTGTAAGTGGGTATTTCTGAAGTTCAGCAAGTATTCAAAACTGGCCACAAAGTAAACCAAAGAAGAATAAATTAAAATTTTGGCTTCTAGCCACTTTGCAATGTTCTTACAGTAAATGGGGAATTCTTTGGCCCCCTCCCTCTACTATCCTGGGCTGATGTATTCTTAGGGATATATTTTCCTAAAGAAATTGGAAAAACATTTGTTTCCTTGAAAAGACATAGACTTTTACTGG
This sequence comes from Hydrochoerus hydrochaeris, assembly GCA_004027455.1. Taxonomy (NCBI): domain Eukaryota; kingdom Metazoa; phylum Chordata; class Mammalia; order Rodentia; family Hydrochaeridae; genus Hydrochoerus; species Hydrochoerus hydrochaeris. Next base: position 38,248 of record PVLA01011105.1, read on the forward strand.
TTACTGTTGATTTAGGAAGAAGTTTAAAGAAATGTGAAGGTCTGGTGCAAGGGAAAGGAGTGTGGGAGAAACTCATGTTTGTTAAATTCTTATTTTGGCTAACTGCTAAATACCCAGCTTAACGTTTAGTCTGTTAGGTGATGGTATTGCCCATTTATAGGGGAGGAAATGATGAAAAGTACATTACATTGCATAAATTCACACTTTTTAGCGAGAGGAAGAGTTGATGTTTCTTATAAACAGCACAGTAATTTTGCTAAGAATGAGGATGTGCTGCTTCTCATCAACCTACAAACAGACTCTCTGAAACCAAATTGCAAGAGGGTAGGTGCAATCTCTGCACTTGGCTTCTTCTCCCTTTCTGATGGTTAATTCACAAAGATTCTACCATTAATGCTATAATCAGATAGAAAATACCATGAAGAAAGGCAGCACATAACTTTCAATTAACCCTCAAATGTTAATAATTAGTGTTACTCTATTAATCATGAATATGTCAAGTACTTCACACAGAATTTTTGATCCACAGTAACCTTTACAAATCTATTATTATATTTCTATTTTAAATATGAAGGAATTATGACTTAGGGTAAATAATTATCACACAGTAAATGGAAGGATCAGTATTTGAAATCAATTCCATGTTCAAAAATCTAGTAGGAATCATGTACTAGTGTCAAATGTGAAGTTAAAAATAATGACTGAACATTTACTGAGTTTTTGTCCACCTATCCTCAGATCACTGGTTTTGTAACCATTTCTTATTTTACTGTTCTCAGCACTTACTCTTTCAGTGGTTGATACTATTTTCAGATGGACTCCAGTTAACTGACAATAATCATTGCCTCATTCTTTTGGCCACAGTTCTATGTTCAAGATGGGCATGTGTGCAGATTAAAGCTGATGTCACATGACCAGGAAGGTGACAGAAGATACCAAAAAAGGAAAGATTTCTAAAACCCAAAAATCTTTCCAGAGGGAGAGCAATGAAAATAGGCAGAGGATGAAGAGACAACAGCAATTTTGTCATGACCCATGTGCCCCTCGAGGTTCTTGGGGTGAAGGACTGCAAGAGGATGAGAAAACAAAGAAAAGACAAAGCTGGGGTCAGGTGGAGCCCTTATCCTCCTGATGGGAGAGAAGCAACTGCTCAAACAATGCAGCACATTTATTTATATACTCAGAAGGATGATGTCAGTTTCAACCCTGCTGCCTAGAATCCCATTGCTTGGATTGTCTAGGGGCTTACTGTTTTTCTGGACTGTAGGAACTTCACCTTGGCTGACCCAGGTACTCTGTTTTTGGTAAAGTCCTGTCCCAGTCCTGCTGCAGTCCTGCATGTGTGGTCGATTTCCAGCTTCCATGGCTCCCAACACAATTTGTTGGGTCTTTGCTGTGCCTGTTGGGAAGGAAAAACCAGGTATCTCATAGATGCAGTAATGTGAGAACATGAGGCCTGGAACTCCAGTTATTTTGTGATCATAGTATTAGCCACGAGCTGAAGATGATCACTTCATGGAGTATGATCTCGAAAAATGAAGTTAACACTCCAGGGTCAGAAAAAGAGGTAAATCCTGGAGGCCATTTTTTCCAGAAGAAAGCTGTTTATAGGCATATAATTACCCAAAGATACTGCCATTGTAGGAGATGAGAGTCTCCTTATGGCAGATTAAATTATCTAGTGTTTGTAAGCAAACAAATCCTGCTATTGTAGATACATTCAAAAAAACATTAATCACAGAAGAAATAAAGTATACTACTAAAATTAAGAGTTTCTATACGTGAAATGTCAACACATATTGGAAACAGTCTAAAACAACAAAATAAAAAATTGTAATGCATAATATTGGAATTCATATTCATATGCAGAGTATGAGAAGAATTCTTACAAATCAAAAGAGAATGACAAACACCCTGGTGTGCCACTTACCAGGTTGGCTAGCAAGCTGCCTGTTCTCCCAGTGCCCCAAGTTTCAACATGATGCAGAGCTCAGGAATTGCCGAATAGTTCTCACCCTGGTGTGCTGGCAGCTTGTAAGGCCCCCAGCTGCTTACCAGGGTGGTGAGCAAGCTGCCTGTTCTCCCATATGCTTTTTTTCTTGAAAGCAAGATTCTTGTGACATATGTATTATTTAAAAAGTACCATAAGACTGAATTTTCAGTCATGATCCTTTACACAGGGAATTTAGTAGTAGTCTTAATGGCTATTACCTAGCTGGCTAATATTGTTTCAGGTTAAATTTTAGACTTTCATTCATTTAATAAACCTCTGTGAGCACTGGCAACATTTCAAGCATAATAGTTTATTAGATAAAACTCATACAAACAGAATATCACAGTGCAATGCAGTAAATGCTATCATATCTCACTACTCAAAGTATGATGCTCATTGGGAATATCTTAAGTATAAGCATCTCAGGCCTCACAGCAGATCTACTAAATCAGAATCGGCATTTTATCAAGATGGCCTAGTACTTTGTAGGCACAAGCACTTCCATAATCCTCTAATGCTCAAGTGAACATAGTAATGCCTGACATTATCTGGAAGGGTTGTCTTATCCTAGCAGGGTCCCCAGGAAAGAAACTGCTTTATCCAAATGCCTTTTAAAAACATAGTGAAAGGAATTTGGGGTAAGAAAATGTCAATCCTAGATCACTCGGAGAAATAGTAGAATTCAAACTACTATGGAAAACAGAGCAAGAAAAATATCTCAATTATTCACTAAAATAACCCAAAAATGTATTAAAGGAAAAAAAAAACAAGAAAAGAATTGTCAGCCTCAGCCATATTGTGAAGATAATATTAAAAAGCTAATGAAAAGATATTATCTGCTCTCTAAGGAATTAGGTTAATGTTAATTATTGCTAGAAACCACCTAAATTTTCCAGTGGGTTGAAAAATGTTTGTGATATTTTATACTTTGTTCTCTTCAGCAACATAATTCATTTATTACATTGCTCCTATGCTTTATTTCATATTTATACTGAGGAATTCCTTTAGTTTACCATTTTAAAAAAAAGAATGGAGAGAAACTTATGGTAGTGAAGGAATACTTTAAGAAGATAAAGAGGGTATAGGTAGACATTAATAGGATAGACTATCAGAAATAAGTCATGACTGACCTAACTTAGAATATGACATCATAAAATGGATCACTGTGAATAGTTTACGTACCAAATCACTACCAAAATATATGGAAGTTATTGAGACAAAACCACAGGGGTGCAAACACCAGTTGAATCCGAATCTTCAATTTAAGTAAACTTTCATTATTTCAACCTGTTGTACCTAATTTAAACTTTCCAGATGTACTACTCAGCTAAATAAAACTTTCTAGATAGCTGAAGATACAATTAGATTATTTTTCTATACCCTGGGTTTCTATAAATTTCTTGGGAATAGAAGTAATTAATATTTCTTTTATATGCCAAAACACTCTTTCCCGTATGAAAGGTATGTTTCCAAAGAATGCTTATTGGTTAATAAGCAAAATACAAAGAGGGATAGATTTATGGATAATGGTTTCAGACTCTTAATAGATGGGTTTTTTGACCACAAGGGCTTTGACTCTAAGTCTTTCCATTCTGATTTGACTTTGAATCACATATCTGCTGACCCATAAAAGCAGGCTTTGAGCTCCCAATGGGTCACGATAATTAGCTGAAACTTGACTGTGGTTCCCCCCTAGTCATTCTTTTGTTAATGTTCATTTTCAGAGGTTCTTTGGATAGGTGTGACCAAAACACTCTTCTTCAGGTGATCCCCAGAAATGGAACCTTTTGAGACTGTAAGCTGATTACATCATTTGACCTACTAATTTTACATATGGAGGAGGATTGTTTGACTTTGGTAAACTCCATACAAGCATTTTGTGTGTGCTAGTGATACTGATTTAAAAGAATACAATGAATCATAAAGAACCTACACCTGCAGACTCTTCTAAATTCTTCCAGATCCAGGTATAGCGTTAGACATGAAATAGGGGAAAATTGCCTTTCTCAGCATTGTAATTCTTGATTTAATCACTTAGGGAATTTAAAATGCATAGACCTAAGTTACCCTACCATCTTTTCTTAGTAGATGAGATCTCAAGCTTTATGATATCCATATTTGGGGGATTTATAGTTTTTGTTTTCTTTTTATATACAGTAGAAACACAACAGCTAAAGTTTTCTTCCGAGTAGGTAGTAATGATTTCTACAATCAGGTGTTTGATCTGCTCTGGTGATTTCCTATACTACATGTCACTCCATAGTCTTTGTACATTACTGAATTTCGTTTGGGTCACAGATTGAATTAGAAGTGCAGTTACGTAAAATTAAACAATCTTTAAAAAGGAGTGTTATGTTATTTGCACCAGAGAGTAAAGTGTTGCTCAGACCAGTGGAGCAAATAACCACATAGCAGCTTTTTCCAAGCGTGATATTAATTTTTTCCCAATCCTGCCATTAAGTTTTAATATGGACTTCACTTACCTCTAAATTACACATTGATGAGCTGTAAATGCTATTTTAAAATACCTAGCATAAGTTATTATATTTTATTAAAGTAGGAAAAGAAAGCCTCCAATACATCATAAATTAGATTTAAATGTTACACTACTATTGGCTACATTTTTGTGAATTGTTTTACATATTTAGTATTCTCTCATTCTGTTGTGAGACAATTCTGAAAGCAACCACAGTGCCTTTATGATGTTTCAGTACAAACTTCAATGTATGAACTTGTAACAAAATTTGGATTTGTATGAATCTTAATTATAGTTGCACCTTCTTCTCCTGGAGTAAAATTGAAATTCTTCCCTGAAATGGTGGAAATACAGTGTTTATAATGGAAAATTTGGAACATCCTTTTAATAAATACAACATAGTATACTCATATCTTGCCATCTGTCAACAGTTAAAATGTATATTTTATAAAGATTTTATAGAGTCTGATTTCAAGTGAGTAAAAATCTGCTTTTTAAATATACAATTTGATAGTATATAAAACACACACACCACGTAGTTCTGTTAGCTTTCTGTCACTATGACAAAATACCCAAGAAAAGAAATTTTAAAGAGGAAATATTTACTGTGGCTTAGTTGCGGAGATTTCCACTTCTGTTCAGTTAGCCCCACTGCATTTTGGCCTGAAGCGAGGCAAAAATATGATTGAAGAGTACGGCCAAGAGAAGCTGCTCACTAGCAGCCAGGAAGCAGAGAAAGGGGAAGCATCTGCAGCCTCTTTCTCCTTCTGCTCCTTTCTGTCTGTGCCCTCAGAATTTTGCACCTTGACACTCCCATTCAGAGAGGTCTCCCCTGTTTTCTGACCTGCATGCCTATCCTCTCTGGAACACCCTCATGATACACCCAGACAGACCTTAGACACATGTTTTGCTAATCTCCTAGGCCTCTATTCATCCAATCAGGATTAATCATTGCAGTAGTTTCTTTTTCCCTAAAAAGTGATTTCTCAAATTATTTTATCTCCATTTCACATTCCAACTATTTTGTAGGCTGAGATTACAAAAGAAATATAAATGATTTTAAAAGGCATCTTAAGCACATATTAATACAAGGCAAACAGCAGTTCAAAAACATTTTTATTTTACAGTAATTTTAATGATGAAAATTGTTTTGGCTAGGATTTCATTTCTTAAATCTCACTGCTTCAATTACTTCAATGAAACACAAACTCATTAACATATAACAGTTTACATTTAAAATAATATATTTAAATTATGTGAATATATCACATAATTTAGATGGAAGGCAGGGAAATGAAATTACCAGTACAAATATTTGAAAAGAAGATGTAGACATTTTTCAAATTAATACTTGCATAACTTTAGACTTGAGATACTGAGGTAAAAATAAATGATAGAATGAGCAAGAGCATTAGGTGGGAGTACTCCATACTAATTGGTTATATAAAAATCCATCAGTTTTTTCTTACTACTGGTAATCAGTATCTGAAAACTAAGACAAAAATATTCCATTTAAAACAAAAAAGTCATAAATAAATCCAAAAGAAAATCATAAATGTACACGGAAATATGGCAATATCTCATTGGAATAACTGAAACTAACTCTGAACCAAAGAAATGACATAACTACATTCTCCATGGGGGTATTTAATTTCATCATACTATTTGTTTGATCATAATCAGCGTAAACACCTAATATGTTCTATTAGAATCCTACTAGATCAGCACAATATTGGCATAGACTTTGACAAACAACATAATTTTGAAGAACAGATAATTCGTAACTCAATTTATATGAGAAGTTATTATATGACTATTATGGTATTTGATAAATTCTAATTCATTATTTATTTTTAATGAAATAAAATAAAAAGCAAAAAAGCATCTTATGATTACCATCATAATATGTATCCCAATTCTCATTTCCTTCAGTAGAATTAAATTTCTATATTTTAATGTCTTCCTTAACTTTTAAGATCTTTTCTCAAACATTTTTTATTGTACAGTCTACTGATGAAACCTCTTTCAGGTTTTGTTTACCTGATAATGGAGTAAAGGGTAGTAAAATAATTAGCTTTGCTTTTAGAATTCTCTGTTTTGTATTTTTCACTTGTTATGACAAGTACATTTCAATATTATCCAACAATGAGAATTTTAAAAAGAGAAAACCATATTAAACTGCAAAAGAGCGGAAATGCTGTTCAAGCAATTTACTCATATATGAACATATTATTCATTACACGGAAAAGAGAACATTTTGTGTTTAATATCTTAAACTTTTTCCAGATGTAATGCTTTTATACACTAAATATTAGCTATTGCTCAATACCCACTGATAGAATTTATTCTTAATGAGGATTCCTCTGAGACATTTGAGATGACCAAATAAAGTAAAAACAGACCTATGCGTATGTTTGTCTCTCAGAGAGGAGCAAAAGTTCAAGGAAAATTAGGTCAGCTATTCTATTATTATGACTACATGAGTAGAAATTTTTCAAAATAGTACATATTTTCCAACTTGATGTTCCTTGTTGACAATGTTTTGGAATAAACGTTCAGTGAGAAATGTAGAAGTATAAAAACATGTTGATAATTTGAAGGTGTTTTTGTTCTGAAGTATGTAATTTCAAAGATTAAGAGGAGTTCTACAAAGAAAAAGGTCGAAAGTAGTTTAAAGGAGTACAGGTTTCCTTAATACACTTGAGAATTATTCATGATGCTACCTAACTCCATTTACATATCAGAGCCACTTAGTGTATCAAGTTTAGAGTGAGAAGTAGAAAAGTAATTCAGCATTTATCATTTAATTATTTATGAACTTAAAGGAATAACTGGCATTTCACAAATGATCTGTATTTTGACACACTAATTTTTTTCTTACAGAGGGTGAAATAACAGAAGTAATTTTTAAAAAGAGATTTTAATCAATATAGACAATTGATTTATACATAACAATTTAGAGAAGGGAATGGCTGCAAGGTAAAGGATATGCTCCTTCTATTACCAGTAACAGATGGTGATTTATTTGTCAGTATTTGTGTTTTATCTGTAATGTAGCTGCTCTTGACACAGTATCAGAATATGGTAAGTCTCAGAATAGCTAATGAAATAATTTTGATCAAGTCTCTTAAAATTTCTAAATCTGAGATTAGACATGTGTAAACTGTGGATGCAGTTCTGATTTTCACCTACCATGTGAGATGAATGAGGGATAATAAGGTGATGTTTGTGACTGCAGTTTGTAAACCATGACCTGCTATGCAACTGTGTCATTTTCACTTCATCCATCGTTGCACCCCTCTCTACCCAGGTACCTATGAGAACTCTCTTTTCCATCTGAGGGTTTCTGTGTTACAAGTGAATGATGGAAACCATATTACAATGCACATCCATGAAAACTTAAAGGTAATGCATGAAAGGAAATGTTTAGTTTCATATTTTTAACATGTAATTTAATTAATAAATTAGACAATTCAAGTTCTTTTGTGATCATCCCACATCTAAGCTCTGCATCCTTTAGTCTCTTTATTCTGCCAACTGATATGCTGTATCTTCCTAAATGTGATCAGATTATTTTCTTGTTATGTGTCCATTAATTTTTAATTGCATATAAGACAAAATACAGTTTTTAGCTTGTTTTAGAAAGCTTGTCCTAACACAGCTCTCCACTTGCAAATTCCTTCAGAGCTAGAATTACTTAGGGAGAAAATATTCAGGATTAATGTAAAATGTCACATAAAGATTCACTGTTGTTGATAGTAGACTGAAAAATTTAAGCTATTGCAAACTATTCGTTACTGTCTCCTACTTTTTAAAATTTTTTAAAAATTTTATTTAAAGAGAAAAAAAAACACAAAAAGGGTAGAAACAATACAGAATTTCAAAAAAACCAGTAAGAAATCACTAGCTGATAAATTACGTATTGTCTTCTTATATAGTTGTTCAAGTTACAAAATTAAAGCATACAAAGTGAATAACAGTAATATGTGCAATAGTATATCTCGCTTTCCTCACAATAGTTGTTCTTTCAATCAGGTACAGCAATATTGAAGGAAATACTGAACTTATGAAAACTGAATATTGAATAGAGCAATACCATTAATCAGAACAGAGCAAAACAGTGATAAAAAATATTTGCCTTCAGAGAGATGGCAGAAGGAAATTCCCACTATTTGCTATATTGCATATAATGAAACTCACAAGAGATGCTCATATCTCTGGCTCTCATTTGCTAATGGGGGAGGGAGGAATATGGATATTTGATTCTTAGCCCAAGTGCCGGTAGGCTCACAGTCGCCTCCCAGAGCAGCAAGCTGGCTGCTTGTTTTCCCAGAGCCCCAAGTTCCAACATGGCATGGATCTCAGGAAGCGCTGATGGTTCTCACCCCAGAGTGGCCGCGGCTTGGCAGGCCACAGCTGCCTACCAGAATGGCAAGCTGGCTTCTTCTTTTTTTCCTTTCTGCTAGCTGTTTATAGGTCTCCTGCCACTGCAGATTCAAGTTTCTCAATTTTTTCTATAGAATATTGAGGACTCAATTTTTCCTGTGGCTTATTGAGGACTGTTGAATTATTTCTTCCCCAGTTGCATTAAGTATTGTGACAACAATTTATCACTGTCCAATGCCATCCTGGAGTCCCTTGTCCATGTTCTGGCATCATATGCTGTGACCCATGAAGCCACTGAGGTTCTTGGGTTGAAGGACCATGAGATGATGAGAGAAATAAAGAAGAGCTGTCTACTACTTTTTGAACATTTATTCTTTGCAAATTATGTATGTCATGCTTTTTATACCAAAGCCATTCAAGTCAGGTATTGTATTATTTCCAAGTGAGAAAAATTAAAGCATTCAGGGATTAATAACAGAATTTAGAACATGCTTTTATGATCTATAGCTAGATGTGCTAGATTCTTGAACGCTATTCAGTGGTGCCTCAGTTCACAAGCACTTTTGTTTGCAAATAATTTGATTCACAAACAAGAGCATTTGGCAAAATTTTGTTTTTGTTTGTAAACTATACATTGGGTGACAAAAATGACTGTGATCATTTTTGCCACTCAAACACTAACATGCATGGTCATCTTTTCCAAAATTGAGGAACAAATAAAGTTCATGAACAGAAGTACCATTTTAGTAGTACTTTCCTTGAATTATATTTTAATGATTATAATCCATAGTTTTTTCTGAATATTAAAGTCACATTATTTCTCAACAAAGGCACAACTAATTAAATACCTTCATAAAATGACAGGCTGTTTTATCTCCATCTATGTATTATGTTTTAATTATAAATATTAGTTTGCGATCAGTGATTCCTGAGCTCTGTATCATGTTGGAACTTTGGATTCTGGGAGAACAGATGGCCTACTTGCCACCCTGGTAAGCAGCTGGGAGCCTGGAAAGCCACTGGTGCACCGGGGCGAGAACTATCAGCAATTCCTGAGCTCTGCATCATGTTGGAACTTTGGGCACTGGGAGAACAGGTGGCCGCCCTGGTAAGCAGCTGGGGGCCTAGTAAGCCGCCAGCGCATGGGGGAGGGAATATCAGCGATTCCTGAGCTCTGCATCATGTTGGAGCTTTGGGTACTGGGAGAACAGGTGGCCTACTTGCCACCCTGGTAAGCAGCTGGGAGCCTCGCAAGCCACTGATGCACCAGGGCGAGAACTGTCAGCGATTCCTGAGCTCTGCATCATGTTGGAACTTTGGATGCTGGGATAACAGGTGGCCTACTCATTGCCCTGGTAAGTAGCTGGGGGTCTGCCGGTGCGTGGGCTAAGGATCAGAAATTGATCCTTCTCACCCTCTCACCCCCACCCCCGTTAGCAAGTCGGCACCAGTGGTCTGAGTATCTTTTGGGAGGATGAATGTATGCAGCGTGGCAAGTAAGGGGAATTTCCTTGTACTATCTGTTTGAAGGCAAATATTTTCATCACTGTTTTGCTCAGTTTTGATTAATGATACTGACTTATTCAATATTCTGTTTTTATAAGTTCAATATTTCCTTTCATTTTCCTCTACCTGATTGAAAGAACAGGTAATGTGAACAAAATGGGCTGTACTATTGAGCCCATTGCTCATGTCCTGGTGACCTGCTGTAAGGTTCTGTGGTAGTTTTACTGCACTGTGGTCACATGGGTTTGTTCTGTCTTGTTTGGCTGTATTTTGCTACCTTCAAAAAAAAAAAAAGTAGATAAGAAAGTAACAAAATACCTCCAAAAATCCCCCAACTCCACCAAAGCTGATCCATGGAGCATGGATGAGGAGAAATTCAAAAACAAGGCAACAGAATTATATAAGGTGATTAAAAAGTATATAACATCAACAAAAAAAGTCAGTAAGGTACTGAGCAACCTGAAACAGAATATAACTAAACAGATAATAGACTTAAAAAGTAAAAAGAAGAAAAGAAAGTGCTCTAGAGGATGTGGCTGCATGTATATTTAAGTGTGTAAGATTGATAACCATGTTGCTAAGTTGTTACTGGATCATTGAACTTCTTTGCAGTCTCACTGTTTGAATGTCCACTTTGTATGCTTTAATTTTGTAACTTTAACAACTAGGTCTAAGAAGACAATATGTAATTTATCAACTAGTGATTTCTTACTGCTTTTTTTTCTGAAATTCTGTATTGTTTCTACCCCTTTTCTGTTTTGCTTTTTTTTTCTCTTTAAATGAAATAAAAAAAGAAAAAAATATTAGTTTGCTAATACTTTTAATTATTAGTTTGCTTACTGTTACATATATTAGTTTCAATATATTTTATTTGTCATTATACCTTAAATATTTTCCAATTGCATTTTAAAAAGATAATTTAATAACTGGCTAGTATGTCATTGGATGAATAAGACAATTTATTTGATTTATTCTGATTAATCAAATATTTGTATTTTAAGGATTTGTGACAAATTACTTCACTGTTTCGTAAATAAATATTTTACAGCAATATAAAGGGCTAGCTCATTAGTGGAGGCTTTGTTTAAATGGGATGTTATATATTCTTTGTACCATATTATCTTGACTGATTTTAATAATTTATGTGAACTATTAAGACAGCTTCATAAAGAATATACGTTTTCTCTAGCACTCTGGTAGGTTGAGACAGAAAGATTACAACTTTGAAACTCCCTTGGGTAATCTAGTGACTTAGTAAGAACCTGTCTCAAAATAAATATAAAATAAAAGTATAAAAATAAGTAAATGTAAAATATTTAAAAGAGGTGAGAATCACAAGGAAGTGATTCTCAACCTGTCAGATATGCTGCATTCATGTCTCATGATGCTGAAGAATGTAGTCAAGGGCAAAGGAGATGAAAAGCAGGAAAGCTTTATTAAAAGAAAGCTTCTCAGAGCCAGGAGGGGTCCTAAAAGTGGGGTGCTTCCGAGGCTCTTTGCCTAGGGGGATTTTATACAGCAAAACCACATCACAGGTTACTTTCGGTCAAACTATAATCAACCTGCAGGGTTACAAGTACAGTCACTTAATTGATATTGATTGAATAGAAAAATAAGGTATCCAGCAAGGGTGCACAACACAGAGAAGAACTAAGGTATTTCTGGAAGAAGCAGGTGGGAGGGTTATAGTTGAGGTCAACTGTATGCATGTTTGTTCTTTAATTTCTTTATGTTTGTTACATTGTTCAGCCTTACTAAGCCAGACATTGCTAGAGTACAGTTTTGGACTATTGTTTATCTCTGAGAAGCCAGGTGTCTCTATCCTGTGGTCTACTTTCTACCTTCTCTGTCCTTGATCATTGGCCTGGTTCGGCTCACCTGTGTTCTGACTCTGTTTTGGGCCTGGCCCCTTTCTAACAGCTTATCAAGCTCTAGGTGATTTAGCTTTCTGCAATAGATGCAACTCAGTGCAAGGCCATGGGTCCAATCTCTAGTACTGCCCCCCCCAAATCCAAACAACTATGCCCTTTCTATATGATCAATAAATTCTCCAGCAATAATTATAAATAAAATTATGAAATATACCAGCATATTTACATTTGTGTAATTTGCATACCATTAAATTCAATATTTAAAAGTATGTGATTCACTAGTTCTTAATATATTTACAAGATTGTGCAAGCATTGAGATTATTTAATTTAAGAAATTTTGAGCAGGGCTTATAGCTCAGTGTCAAAGTGCCTGCCTGCAAAAGTGAGGTTGTGAGTTTGATTCCTGTAACAAAAAAAAAAGAGAGAAAGAAAGAAAATCTATCAAAAGTGTCCTGCTTCAATTAGAAGTTACTTCCCATCCACCCCTTTAATTCCTATCTCATGACAATAACTGATCTAATTTCTGTTTCTCTAATTTTGATTTTTATGAATATTTCATATAAATGCAATCATATAGTATGTGGCTGCAAAGGAAAAGGTTAATCAATCAAGTTTAAGTGACTTAAACTGTATATGTTCTCAAGAAATTTACTTCATAGGAAAAAGTACTTACCCAGCTCTTGGGACTAAACTATGAGCCTTTGGAATGTTCAGCCTGATAAGAGTGTTTTTGTATGCCTGAGGTTTTGGCCCATGAATCAATTTGACAAAATAATTTATGTTAACAGTGTGATTTTTGATGAATACCTATTTCTTTGCTCTGGGAGAGGAGTTTCTGTAATAGCTGACTCCCAGTGAAAACTCAGTGTATTAGCTTCTGACATTGGTAACTTTTTGTACACACTGTATACACTGCTGGAATGTACACAGCTGGAGTATACACAGTTGAAAACTTATTTACAATAGGATCAAACACAGGTTCGATCTGAAACAAATTGTGGGCCTTTGATTAACTAAAAAATTATTGACAAAATTCAGGCCCTGAAGCAAAAGTAAAACTCTTTCAGCAGTCATAGTTTGTCTGAGATAAGGTGTTTTCAAAAAAGGCATGTCAAACACAATGTCTCCAGCTCAGATCACTGTCACCAAACACATGTCATGTCGTATGACCTCACCAGCAGAGTAAAGTTTAGGTTGACACTTAGTTTATCCCAGTGTTTTCTCCAACGACCTTTTTTGGTGTTGTGGATTTAAAACTATCTTTTTGCCATACTAAGCCATATCTATGAGCATGACATTGCCTAGTTTCTGTGAGATCTTCTGATGAATCATCAAGCTTAAAACTACTCTTGCGAATCACTGACACAATGACTTCTATGTCTTTTTTTCATTTAGCATAGTATATTTGTAGCATATATTCATATTAATCTATATTTACTGCCTATAGTATTCCATTATAAGATATACATATTTTACTTTATCTTTGGGGTTTTTTTTGATACTGGGGATTGAACTCACAGCTGCACACTTGCAAGGCAGGCGCTTATGCTCCTGAGCTAAATCCCTGGCCCCTTTATCTATTTTTTAATTAATGAACGTTAGTGTTCTTTCTATTTTTGGCAATTATAAATAATGCAGTTGTGAACATTTATGTATGGGCTCTGAAGAACACATGTTTTAATCTTCTTCCCTGTATACACCAGGGTGAAATGGATGGACACTATGGTAACTATGCTGAACTTTGAGAACTAAATGTGTTTCACAGTGGTATATACTTTGCACCCCTACCAAAAATGTGTGAGGATTTAAATTTCTCCACTCTTGGTGAACTGTTTTTCCATTTTTTAATGATAGTGATCCTAGTAAGCATAAAGAAATACTTCATGGTGACTTTAATTTGCCATTTCCCTAAGGACTAGGGATGTGGATGGACTTTTTGTGTAGTTACTGTCCACTTACATATCTTCTCTGGATAAATACCTATTCAACTGCTTTGTCCCTACAATTTAAATGCTGAATGTTCATTAAAGCCCCGTGTTCAAAAGGGTTGTTCCCTGGGGTGGTAGTGTTGGGAAGTGCTGTGGAGCTTTAACCCATTTCCTGTTTGTCCCCCAAATACCCTTTGGTGGTACTCAGGGTTCCTGTTAGTTACTTTCTGTCATTGGCGAGACAAAATACCAAACATCCAAAGTTCAAGGAGGAAAGTTTTATATCAGTTCACGCTTTATAGAGATTTCAGTGCATAGTGGGCTGGCTTCAAAGAGAGGGGCATGGGACAGGGGTGTCACTGAGAAGAAACAGTTCAAGACATGGCAGGTAGAAGGCAGCAATGCAACAAACAGCAGCAGTAAACCTGTCTTCCTCTCCCTTTGTATTCCATCCAGGCTATCAGCCTATTGATTAGTGCCACACATATTTCCAGGGAGGGGCTTCCATTATCCACACCCAGAAATATGCTAATTACAACTAGAGGATGAAGTTAATACCACAGACTCTTAATCACAGTATCACATACCCTAGATCCAGCCAGCCTCAAAAGCTCTACATATGAACACATGAGGCTTTATGGGGCACATCTAGATACAAGCAATAATAAGGTTGCAACATTTTATCCAGGGAACTCATAGGTTTCAATTGGAACCTTACTTGCAAACTTTCTTATGTAATATTTAACCTTTATTATTATGTTTGCATCATTCTAGCATATTAATGGTGAAATAAAAGACATCACATTATTTGTACTATTCTGTTCTTAGTAATTGTATTTCCATTTACAAAATATAGTACTTGATTGCTGCAAACATTAAATCCTAGAAAATGTAGCATGCCTACTTTAGTATTCTTAAATAATTGTTGGCTGAAGATTTACTTGAAAAATAAATTTCCATTTTTTCTGAAATAGACAATTCTGATGAATTGTCAGATAGTGTTTCAGGAGATAATTCAGTCAGGGCTCCATCTATTCAGATGGAAATAGCTGACTTGAAGTACTATGAAATAGTCAGTTGAAGTTGTGATTGCACTTCAAAGTTATGACTTTACAGGCGCACGAGGCAGGAATGTTGATGTCAGTGATACCACTCACACATTCCAGTATTTTGAACTGTTCTTTACTGAGAAATTAATCTCAAAAAATTTTCAGTGAAATGAATGCTGGAGTGGCCAACTTGGCATCACAACGAGCTGGTTTGAAAAGATTCTCACAAATGGATGAAAGAAATTTATTTAGTTAGCTGCTTACTTTTGGTAATGTTACTGCAAGGTTCTATGCAGAAACCTAAACTGAAGTTGTGGTCCACATAACTGTTTTGGACATACCTTATATCAGACAAATTATGACTTGTAAAAGATTTGGATTTTTGCTTTACTACCTCCATATCTTTACGTATCTGCTAGTTGAAAAAGGTTCAGATTTCATTGCAAAAGGCCAAACTGGATTATTTTAAGACCTTCTTCTACCTATGTTTTCAACCTTACAAATTCCTTTTTAATTTTATTTTAAAGAGGAAAAAACAAAACAAAGCAAAAAATGAATTTGAATTTTTTCTTTCCTTTTTTAAATAAAGTTGGCTAAGAGATTATCAATTTTATTTATTCTTTCAAAGAACCAGTTCTTTGATTCATTAATTCTTTGTGTTGTTTACTTAGTCTCAACTGTGTTGATTTCTGCTCTGATCTTTATAATATCCTCGCTTCTTTTGGCTTTGGGCTTGACTTGCTCTTCTTTTTCAAATGTTTGAGGTGTAACATCAGGTTATTTGTTTGTGACTGTTCTGTTTTCCTGAGGCAGAAATACACCATGATAATTTTCCTCTGAGGACTGCTTTCATTGCATCCCACAGGTTCTGGTAAGTTGTATTTGCATTTTCATTTGCTTGTAGATACTTTTTAATTTCTTCTTTAATTTCCTCTGTGAGCCACTGATTGTTCAGGAGTGAATTATTTAATTTCCATGTGTTCACGGGGTTTTTGCAGTTTCTTTTGTTATTAATTTCTAGTTTCATGGTACTATGATCAGATAATATGCATGGAATAATTTCAATCCTTTTACATTTATTTAAGCATGTTCTGTGGGCTACTATTTGGTCTATTTTAGAGAATGTCCCATATGCTGCTGAGAAGAATATATATTCTGATGTTGTTGGGTGGAACACTCTGTACACATCTACTAAGTCCATTTGTTCATAGGTATGATTCAGTTCTGTTATTTCTTTACTGATTTTCTGTCTAGTTGATCTGTTTCTTTGTGTCAATGTGGTGTTAAGGTCTCCCATTATAACTGTTATTGCTTATTTGATTTTTCATATTTATTATTTGTTTTATATGCTTGGATGCTCCCATATTTGTTGCATATATATTTGGTGCATGTATCTTCCTCTTGAAATTTTCTCCTAACCACTGTGTAGTGACCTTCTTTTTCTCTTCTGATCATTCTTGGTTTGAAATTCACATTATCTGCAAACACAGTAGCTACCCCTGCTTTTTTGGGAGGGGGGTTTCCTGTTTCATGAAGTATTGTTTTGCATCCTTTGACTTTCATTCTATGAATTTCCTTTTGGGTTGTATGGGTTTCTTGTATGCAGCATGTGGCTGGTTATTTCCTGATCTACTCTGCTAGTGTATTTTTTATATTGATGAATTGAGGTCATTTACATTAATGATTATAAGTGATGTGTATTGGCTGATTTTTGTCATACTATCTTTCTGTTGTAGGTTCTTTACCTTTGTCCTCTGTTTAATTGTTTGCTCTTCTTGTTTTTTTTTTTTCCTGTTGTCATTCTTGAGGTTGTAGTTATTTTTATGTCTATCTAGCATATCTGTCAGCATTTTTTTTAGGGTCATGAAGTTTTTCAGCTCTTCTTTGTCATGGAAGCATCTTATTTCTCCATCAATTTTGAAGGATAGTTTTGCAAGGTACATCAGTCTGGCTTGAAAGTCATTTTTCTTTAGTATTTGAAATACTTCTCTCAATGCTCTTCTTGACTTGCTTGCTTGTGTTAAGAAATCTGTGTTGATTCTGATGGACTTTCCTTTATACGTGATTTGTTTGTTTTCTACAACAGCTTTTAATATTCTGCTATTACATTGAATTTCTGGGATATTGATTATTATATATCTGGGTGTAGATTTATTTCAGTTATCACTAGTTGGAGTTTTGTATGCTTCACTCATCTGTCTGTCAATTTCTTTACCCATGTCTGGGAAGTTTTCAGATATTACTTCTGTAAATAGGCTTTTTATATGTGTTGTCACCTTCTTTTTTGTTGACACCTATCAGTATTATATTGTTTTTCTTTGCATAGTCTTTTTTTATTTAAAAAAAACATGCAAAGGGTAGAGATAATACAGAATTTTAAAAAAAGATAAATAGTAAGAAATCACTAGTTGATAATTTACATATTGTCTTCTTAGAAATAGTTGTTCAAGTTACAAAATTAAAGCATACAAAGTAGATATTCAAACAGTGAGACTGTAAACAGCTATGCATGCATGAATTTCTACATGTATTTCTATAAACTTAAAGCTTTAAAATCTTACTGAGATAAAGTAAATAATACCTAAATAAATATCCTATCTGAGGATTTAAAGGCTCATTTTATTTTAATTTAAAGAGAAACAAAAGCATGTAAAGGGTAGAGGTAATACAGAATTCAAAAAAAAAAGATAAACAATAAGAAATCACTAGTTGATAAATTACATATTGTCCTCTTAGAAATAGTTGCTCAAGTTACAAAATTAAAGCATACAAAGTAGATAGTCTAACAGTGAGAGTGTAAACAGCTACACATGCATGAATCTTTGCATGTATTTCTATACTTTCTGTATTAGAGGGAAGAACAAAATTTAGCAAGACAAAACAAAACAAATTCTTAT
>PVLA01011106.1:0-56329 GCA_004027455.1 Hydrochoerus hydrochaeris
CAGTATAATTGAGTAAAGCAGTAAATAACAATATTAGTAAAAATAAAACACTATAGCCAGTATAAAACTTCAATGGCAGGTAATAATAAAACCATAGTGGATAGTCTAGTGAATCTTGTCATCTTCAGTGCAGTTGCCTATACTCTCAGGCTTGATACTATCAATCATAATAGCTTTGAATAAAATCTATCAATACAAAACAGTGATCCAACAAACCAGATTCGATTACGATCAGTCATGGTAAAACTGTGTAGGTTTTACAGAGCTTTAGACTAGGTTAATAGGAAATTAAGGATCATTACCGTACTATATCCTGTTATTTTCAAGATTACTGTCTGTGCCCTCAAACCTAGTACAAGTAGAATGACTGGAACAGAATATAATACATCTAAGCAGAGTGGTGTGAGTAATATGGGTTTAAAACCCTGGTCTTTCTTATTTTTTAAAATATGATTCCTTTGCAAATTTTGGGTTGGGAGATCAAGACTAAGTCCTCCAGCATCATAGATCTTTCTGATTCTCTAGGGAGTCCTAACAGAGTTAGAAGTGCCATCTAAAGCATTACATAGATAGAAGAAAGAGTGTAAAGACAAACCTTCAGTTTGGAGGGTAACCTTGCATTTAACAAAGAAGAGCAAGAACAACTGAGGGATAAACGCCACGGGGCGTTTTTTGACATACATTTGAAGAAGAATATGTAATAAATGTGTAAACTTGGGAAATGCTTTTAAAAACCAAGCATTTTAGAATCTTGCATGTGAGTTGCATTGTGTTTGGGAAGAATGACCTGGACTATGACATTGAAATTCCAGGCTTACACTTAGAATAGACAGCCTATCACTTTGATCTGGAGGATGCTGGCTTGGCTAAAAGTCCCTTCATTTTCTATTAAAAAAAGATCCCTCTCCCTTTGCCAACCTGCACTTTATACTTGAAATTATAATATTACAGACTAATTATTCTGGAACAAATATGGTCCCACTCCATTAGGAACAAACACTATTGGTTGGGAAGGAATAGGAGAAAGTCTATTATCATTCATTTGCATTTCAGTGAAAATTATTCAGAGAGCTTTCTTCCCTCTCCACAGTTGTTTTCCACTCCACTAATGAAGAAAGCAGGGAGAACTGGGTAGACTAGAAGTTTGAAGGCAAATTTTATCTACTTGATAATTTTGCCAAATGTGTATCCTAAGGCCTAAGACACAGTCTTTTCAAGAACAGTAATTTTTTAAAAAAATCACTTGTGTTCAAAGTCTCTTCTCCAATATTTACTCAACAAATATTTGTTGAGCCTTTACTACATGTCAGGTACCATACAAGACTGTATAGATAGAATTATGAGCAAATTTAAGCAGGCAGCTTACAAATTTGAACCCATGTATACACATACATTATTACTTTCTATATGATTGATTTTTCTGTTGAAGTTTTCCTATACTCCTTTCCATTTTTTTTGGTTTGACAAGGTTCTAACTAACTAAGATAACTAATGGTGTTAAAAAAGATAACTAATGGTGTTAGCTATCCAGGTTTTCAGCATACCATGACTCCAGCATTGAAGTAGAGATGGAACTTTATATCATAGGTATTTGAAAGGATTCTAGTTCAAAATTAAAATCAATAAGGAATTGGATCTACCAAAGAGAAGCAAATAGAAACCACTTTCAGATATTCAAATCTAGTAAAAAGTTAATTAGAGCAGCAAAGGCTGGGAAAGTTTGAATGGACTTAAAAGCATTTTAATAGTACAGAAAAGTACCCTTTTAGTATCACAGGATCCTTTTAGTATCAGAGAAGAAAGTGACTTGCAGATCCTATAGTCCAAATTAGGGAGAACAAAAGTGAGACCTAGAGGAAGGCTCTGAGCCAACAGCAAAGTAAGATCCAGGATGCTAGCCTTCTGAGTCCCAATGACATTGTCTTTCCATACAGCAAGGCAGAACCAATATTTATTAAAAGACTAATGTACACTTAGCAGTTTGACTTCTATAAATCTTTATCTTATAAAGATTAAACTAAATTTACTCCTATTTTTCAGATTGGGTAATTGAGAACTGGAGATATTGTTGTTAAGGATATAACTCCAAGACTTGAATGAAAATTATATTAATTACAGTGTGACTAGTGGCCCCATCCTCAGTTGTGTAAGACTGTGTCTTGAGTCAGAATTAAGCAGGCTGTCCCAAATTCTTTCCAGTTGAATAATGAATTTCTGGTTGCTCTTCTCAATTTACTCTGTCCCTACACTTCTTCACATACTTTATTATCTTTAAATTTTTTTTTGAGATAGAATCTTGTTATGTAGTCCAGTCTTACCTTGAACTCAGCATAGCTAGCCTCCAACTCATGTCAATCCTCTTGTCTTAGCCTCCCGAGTATTGGGATCACAGTCAGGTGCAACCACATCTAACAATAATTTAACTTTCATGAGAAACTAAGGAATTTTTTTACAATGTAACCAAACCAATCAAGTCCAATTTGAGTAGCAGAGAAAGTGTAATAATGGTAGACTGAGTAATTTTATAGATTAGAGGCTGTCTACAAACCTTCTAGTAGAGTATTCAGTCATCTGGGGTGCAAAATTGTCCTCAGGAAAGTTACTTTTTTTCTAAGTATCAGTCTCTTCATCTATTAATAATGGTCATAATACCTGTGTCTAAGTGCTGTGAAGAGTTTTTAATGACAAATATACATTTATTTCAATTTTTAATGTCATATATATTTACTAGTGCTTGTAAACAGAAAAACACTGGACATAATAACCAACACAGTAGCAATGATCAACCCTTATGGTCTCAATGTACTCTTTTTTTAAGTAATGTAGATTGAATCCAGGACCTTTGGCCTGAGGAGTGAGCATATGTGGAAAAGAGGTCACATGGCAAGAGGGACTAAGGAGAGGTGCCAAGCTCACTTTATAAGAACACACACTCTTGAGGAATAATCCATATCTGTTACATTTGTTACAGTGAGAAGTAATTCCTTTGAGACAAAAATGTTAAACCTTCTTAAAGGCCTAATACCCTTCAAAGGTCTCACTATTTCTTAACACCATTTTATTGGAGATCAACTCAACATGAGTTTTGGCAGGCACAAACCATTCCCAAACTATAGCACCTCACTTGCCTTATTACTGTGAATAGGATTCTGTTCCACATAGAGATTTGCTCTTGTGATTACCCATTCCTATGGTTGAAAGAGTGAGCTTCTATAAGGGCAGAGATATCGTGCAGTTTAATATCTTTGACACCGAAAAGAACATAAACATGTCCCTCTGATGCTAACTTGGAGAAGAGGTTTCTCCAATGTTTTAGCTCTAATTTTGCCATGACACAGTAAACATTGGGGATGGAGGATGGTGGGAAGAAAAGCATGAGGTTCTTGATGACAGCTCAGTTTGTAGCCCATACTTTATTTTATATCTTATCTGTGTGTCTTTAACAATGCACACAGAATAGCTTACTTTTCGAGAAAAAGTTTGGACTTTATTATCGTTGAGTGTCTAGGTATAAATTTGAGGTGCTTATGCATATGATCAGCCCAGAATCATGTTTCTGTTATTTTCAAAGCAAAGTTGGAACTCCCCTGCTTCCAACTGACACACTCTTCAGCCTCTGACTCATGTTCTTTTGTGTGATGTCTCATTCCACAAGTCTTTTTTGATCCTCATTTAAATCAGCTTTCACCTGTACATGAATGTAGGCATACTTTTATGATGAATGTTAAGATCCATTTGGTGTGTCCCAGATTGATCCCTTAAGCAGGGAGGATTTTTTTTTAAAAAATCAAGGATGACAGTCAAGAACACAACAGATAAGACTGGCAGAGGCAGAACTGTTGCTGGTGACAAATAATCAGTTGGGACTGAGCAGTGCACATCAGTGCTGATTATCACCTTTAAGAGAACTATGCTAGTATTTTGATATTTGATTCGAACTAAAGATTTACTAATGATTTTCCTCATTAACATGTCTCCTAGGCAAGTAATTCTTCTTATGTCTACTGAGGTTATTCATGACTTTGGATCAACTTATTATTCATTCATTTCACAAACATTTATTTGATGCATACTATGTTTTGGACGTTTGGCTCTCTAGAGTCTCTAGGACATCCCAGTCCATTGGGATCTGCTTTTCATCGAGAGCTGCCTTCACTATTTCTCACTTCTTATGGTGGAAAGTATGAAATTCTATAAATAAAGTGATATTGAACAGTTCTGTATTTTTGTCACAACATAGAGCAGAAAGAGACACTTTATAATCACAGTTATACTTTTTACAGTGAGCATAAATATGAGTAACAGATAGAGACCCAATGAAGTCACCCTGGAGGTGTGAACTGGGACTGCATAATGTAGAGAATACCTCAGTTGGGTTCTGAAGACAGCGTTCATCAGCAGGACCTGAAAGAGGACTGTTGGAGGATTGAAGGGGTGTTTCAGGCAGAAAGGATGAGTATCCCAACTCCTTGGCTTCACAGACGATAGGGCACCTGCCTGAAGAACTACATGAAATTTACTATAACATAAAGAACACTGGGAGATGGGGTTGGAGAGAAAGGCATGATCTAGATAGGTGAAGACTTTGCTTTTGTCATCTTGAAAGAATTCTTGACATGTGCTGACTCTTATTTCATTACTATTCACATTTTACTCATCGTAGTCCATCAACTTGTATCTTTACTCTTTGACTCTAAATCCAATGGATACTTTCCTATCTTTAACTTACTTGGTTCATCAGTAGAGGATAATGATAAAACACACTTTCCATCCTCAAAGTTCCATTTTCCTGGAAGTATAAAATATCACTATCTCCTGGAATTTTCTGTTTTGTTTCAGAGCTTTTCAGTCTTTATGATCTCTCTGTGACTGATTCTTAGGTGTTGTGGGTTATTAGACTTTTGTCTTTGATATTTTTAATCTTGGGGGAATCAATATTCATTTCTCAAGGTCTCAAGTTCTCAAGGTCTTCACTACTATTCTCTTCATCTTTCAAGATTTCTCATAAGGAGTACTACATTCATATGTACAAAATAGTCTCCCTGCTTATAGTTTTCCTCCTGCCAACCCAGTCTCCACACTGCTGCTAGAATGATCTTTTAAAATAGAAATCTTATAATATTGTTTCTTCACTTGAAATCATGTTTAAGAATTAAATCATGGCATATAGGACTCCTAGTGATCTGACCCTTCCTTGACTGATATCACAGACCCAAGCAGAAAAAATGCTTTGGAATTCTGAAAGTCTAACATTATATATATAGTTTAATTTTTGGATCTTCCTGCATATTGCTTCTTCTGTCTGGAAGCCTCTTAGCACCAACTCCCCTTGCAACAGCATTACTTGGCTACCTTTTATTAAATCTAATTTTTATCATTATATGTTTAGAATAGGTAATAAATACATTCATCATGGGGAATTGGTGCATATATGAATTGTATCTTGATCTTTATTTCCCTCATCTCCTCCATCCTCATATCCCTTTCCATCACGACAAAAGTCTGTCTCCATGTTTCCTATCATCTGTCATTTATTTTGCTCTTTGTATTATTTATACATTTCTTCCTCATACTCAACTTGGAGTAACCTCCTTCTCCCTCCTCTCTTCTCGTTTGAAGTCTTGCTTTAGGTAATTATTCCTGTTTTTTGTTATCTGGGTTACATCTATTATAATACTTTTTACTCTGTATTACCATTATCTGTTTATATGGCAGTTTGGGGGGATGGATATATTTAAAACTATAATAATGATAATGTGATTAATATAATGCTAATGGCATGATAGGCCCTGATGTACACACTTGCTAAATGTTAATTCATGCAATCTTCACAATATACTGTGAGGTGGGTATCTATTACTGAAGTGAAATCGACAGGACTTAGTGATGAATTGAATGTGGGGGCAGAGAAGAAGGAGTCCCAGTAGTTCCAAGATTTCTGATTGAAGCAAATAGGCAAACAGTGGGTAGAGGTGACATTTATTGAGATAAGGCATACAGGAAAAGAGTCCTAGTTAGGGGGAGAGGAAAGGAATTTTCAATTTGGAGGACTGCCTTTCTTTTATAACGTATGTCCAAAGCTTCAGAAATAATATGAGTAACAAATCTTTCTTCTGATTGACAGGCATTTGGAAACACCACTGTCCATCTGAGGAGAGCAGAGTAGGCTTCCTGTGTCTCACTATTAGCTTGCTGGAAAGAGGAGGGCTATGTTCTTGGCACTCTGGCCTTTTTCTTGCCTTGTGCTTTGGTATGTGTTTCTCAGAAGACTGTCAGGATGCCATGGCATTGCATCTTCCAAACTCCATTGGTGCTTGTGTCTGCTGGCCCTTACATCTCTTCTGCAACAGGTCTGGACAGTCTCCTACAAGATAGGGGTGTTAGGCCCTTGGACTTGTGATCCATTGTTTTCAAAGGCTCTGCCTGAGATTGCTGCTCGATTAGCAATTGAGCGAATCAACCGGGACCCATCTTTTGACTTGGGTTACTCTTTTGACTATGTGATTCTAAGTGAAGACTGCCAGACTTCGAGGGCCCTCTCCAGTTTCATTTCCTACCACCAGATGGCCTCAGGATTTATTGGACCTGCCAACCCTGGCTACTGTGAGGCAGCCTCTCTCCTGGGAAACAGCTGGGGCAAAGGGATTTTCTCTTGGGCTTGTGTGAATTATGAATTAGACAATAAAAATAGCTACCAGACCTTTTCTCGGACACTTCCTGCTTCCAGTCGGGTACTCGTAACTGTCATGAAATATTTCCAGTGGGCTCACGCTGGAGTCATTTGCTCTGATGAAGACATTTGGGTGCACACAGCCAATCGAGTCGCAAGTGCTCTTCGGAGCCATGGCCTACCAGTAGGGGTCGTTCTGACCACAGGACCAGACAGCCAAAGCATACGGAAAGCTCTCCAGGGGATTCGCCAGGCAGACAGAATTCGCAGTGAGTGTTTGCTTTCTCCAGTTTAAGGTTTGAACGCGGCTTCAGTGAAAGATAAGACAATCTCCAAAAGGTTTTCTGCCCTTAAAATCTAGGCTAGTACATTTCTCCCTAGTTGTTTATGCCTTTGCCTTCTTTCACTCACTCTCAGACCCGAGACTCTTATTTCCACAGAGCCTTGTACCACAGAAGAGGTATAAAAGCACTGTGGCTCTAATGCTTGTGAATATCACTTATCTGCTCTTAGCACCAGAGTAGAGATGAACAGCATCAGAGTACTTTAGCCACACACACTCTGTCCTTAAGACTGTGATAATTTCACAGGAACTAAAGAAGAGTGTTCTTATGGCTTTGATTTTATGTATTATAGCCACCAAGGAGAGGTTTACCTTAGACTTTTTTCTAAGCACTTCTCTTCATGGGTGCCTAGTGCCCTTGTGCTACCACATTTCGCTTATAAACTGTCTTCTCCGGCCGGGGGATTTAGTTTAGTGGCATAAGTGTCTACCTTGCAAGCGGCATAAGTGCCTACCTTGGAAGCACGCAGTCCTGAGTATGATCTACAGTCCAAAAAACAAAAAACAAAACAAACAAAAGCCCCCCAAACTGTCTTCTCTGGACCTCCAAATATTGTCCTTCCTCCAAAGCAGGGATTTTATCCTTGCAGCATGAAACTAATGGATAGGGAAGCCACCTAGCTAATAAATGAAAGCAAATGAAAATGAGAAGATTGTTTAACAATTAACAGGTTTTCTCTTAAAAAGTAAATTTTATGTTCAAAGATTATTCTTGCAGAGACAATAGGGAATTAAGCAAATGCTTTGACCCACTGAAGCTACCTTCACCAAGGCAAGCTTGGTGGATATTTATTGGGAGGGTTCTTTGCCCTCTGGAATCAGATCTTTTTCTTGCACTTATGGCAAGATCCTGTGATACTTGGTTTTGATTCCTTTTTCTGCTCAATTTTTTAATATCCATTTTGCTTTCCTCTGGAAGTGGCAGTGACTTGTGGGAACACTGCTCACTGTCCCATTGCAGCCCCTCCACCATTTTAGGACAGGTTACTCAGAAAATACCTGATTACTTCTAGGATTAGTCCTGATTTTAGCTATTTCCTTAACACAACAATGAACTTCTTTAGAGAATGATCCAGCTTAGTCTTGGTTTATAACAAGAAGCCTATTTTAAGTTTCAAGCATCTCCAGTATTGGATCTTAATTATGACCATTATAGGAAGATGAGGGCAAAAGTTTTTAGTTCTAGTAACTACAATACTCTGCTTCCAGTTCTGGTCTACAAGATCTTACAATGTTAAGCAACCAGTGTGGATCTGATTACTTCATAATAAGGCCTGATATTTTCAAAACAGAAAACAAAACTATTGTAAAAGATATATAAACCTTTTGCAGGGAGGAACTATGCTAGAAACAGACTAACATACTTAGTATCATAGCTTTATAATATGTTACAAAGCTTCAAGGAGGCTAGTGTCTCTTGCAAGTTTACATTTCATGAATGTTTCACATCCCACCAATTCTAAATAGTATACTTTGAAAGGATATTTTGTCCTCTACCATGGAATGCTAGATAAATCTAGGCCTTGAAGCTCTTTGGGTTGTCAAACTGAGAGGAATTAGGTTGTCAGACTGAGAGGAATTAGGATAGAATATTCACTGTGCATAACCCCCTTGAGTCAGAGAAGTAACACATATACATATTATTGCCCTACTATTAGAGATCCATTTATTTAAGTTGAGGTTTCTCTGGATGCCTCCTGGAATTGCCAGGATGTCTACAAAAAGAGATTCTAATTGAGTTGGTCTGTGGTGGAGGCCCAGAAAAGTTGTTTTAAATAGTTTCCCAGAGGCTTGTTAAGTATAACCCAGAGGACCACTACTTTAAGTTAGTGGAAATGTAAACAAATGTATTTTACTTGAAGTGACCTGTTACTTTTTGTCTTGATGTTATTTTGATTAGTTGCATTGCTTTCATTGTAACTGTATGGATCAGTCTACTGAACAAAGAATTTTAAGATAAGGGAGAAAACCCCAAAAAGAATGGTTTTGGAGCAAAAAATATAGCCTCAGTAGTGAGGAGAGCAACAGAAAATGGAGGAAGGACTCAGAAAGAGATGTAAAGGAGTCAAAGCACTTCACTCCTGGACTTTTTCTTATGATTTCTAAATATAGGTGGTTTTAGATGAGGCATATTGGAACCTCAGTGACATGACCTAGAATGTGAGTGGAATAGGATCAGGGAAAGTGAGTTGTCAGGCTGCGAACTGAGTAAGCCTCAACACTTGATGTGTGATTGAAAACTATGGTGAATGTTAAAAAAAAACTTACAGTAAAAGATACATTCCCATTAATGCCCCTGACAGTACTCTCCTTATCTTTGAACACTCATCCCATCATTCTTGTCACTTTCTGGTGCAGTTCTGAAAATGCTCTTTTAAATCTTTAGTTGTGCTGTTGAGACTAACTAGATGTCCTGAATCAAAATTTTTACTTTCAAAGGTAATTTTGACTTTGGGGAAGAAGAACTAGAAGTTGCACAGCTCCAGAGGCAGTGAATAAGGTGGATGAGGACATTCTATAATGTTTGTATGAAAGTGCTTTTCTTTTGGATGTTACTTTGGCAGCAGCATACACTGTATTTTTTATTGTGTCTCATAAAAATACTCACTAGAACCTCCAGAACTGGTTCAAATAATGGCAAGAATGATGGGATTACTGTATCCAAAATGAGGAGGAGTATTTTCTTTGAGGGAATTAATGGCAATGTGTCTTTTACTGAAATAAAAATGTAAATTGAAACATTTAGATAATTTCTTGACAATTTTCAAAGGCATGTGTTGCACCCACATTTGATGTAGTCAGGTGTTAGTATCTGAGGGGATGCATACTGGTGGTTGAGGTGCGGCAGTTGGACCTATGGAAGGAGAGTAAATGTTAAAGTAAAATAGTACTTATGTTTGTTGTCCATTAGATTATTAGTTGAGAACAGTGTTTTAGACAGTTGGAGCATGACAAGTAGGATCCAGAGAATGAACAATCATTAGAAGAAGATTAGAAGTATTAGGGCTATAGCCAAGTGGCTATAGAAGTATTAGGGCTATAGCCAAGTGGCCCAGGATTCAGAAGCATATCTCTAGTCCCATTAGAAAACTGGAGATCATATATGAAACAGTCAGAATCCAGTGAGTATGGACCAGGCCAAGACTGAAGGGAGGAAGGTTGCAACACACCAGCAAATTTACTACAGCAAATCTCCAGCTAATTTTCTAGTTCCTCTTAACTAGTAGGACTGAGGCTGGCATTTACACCTGACTGTTAACTATCTGAGTGACAGCCAGGTTTTTTAGTTCTGAGAAAAACTAAAAAGGCTCTGGAATTTTTGTTTGACCTCAGCTCAGAAGGACTGGGGAAGGCATGTTTTCCCTATTTTGCTGTCTATGGGGCTTCTTTTTAACAATATGGACCCCCAAATAAATATTCAGAAAAGAATTCTGTGACATACACAGTCTAGTTTAAAGGGACACTTTCCTTTGGGTTGGACCTGCCAATATTTGGAAGTAATAGAAATAGTCAAAATTTTGATTCTGTCAGATCTGTTCACAGTAACAATGATGGCATTCCCATGTGACAGTGACAGTGGTGATGATAGTGATGATGATGATAGGGGAGGAAGGGAAGAGAAGATCAGGCTGTTATTGGCTGGTAAGCCACTTCTGTTTCTTATAAGTTAGTGTTGCCAGTTAGGAAACATCATTGGTACCTTACTGGGGTTAGAGGCAGTGTCTTTCTTAGAGATTGGTTTAAGCAATATTTACCCAGTATCAAGGGATTGGTAAATTTAATAGTAAAATTACAATACTACTACTACTATTATGACTACCAATATTGCTACTACTACACTACTACTAGCTGCAGACTCCTAGAAGGAGAAACAGCAGACGATTTATTAGATATTATCTAGTCAGGCAATAAAAGCAACCATAATACTACTTTACATGTAAATGGCACTCTAGAGTTTACAAGACATTTGCATATTATCACTTATTTCTCAACATTATCTAGGAGATACATTTTTTAAAGTTTTAAACTAACTACGAGTCTCTCAGGAAAAAATAGATAGGTGTAGATATTATTAACACCAAAGAAAGGGGTAAAGTCTCAGAGCAAAGGGATTCAGCCTATTCCAGATTATCACTTATTTATCCTCAGTTATATTTGTGTAGGCAAAGAGAAATAGGATAGGTATTAATCAAACATAAAAGCCTTAATTTACACTCAGGGATACTGTTTTGGACTATGTGGGCTGTGCCCTGCTCAGAGGAACCTAGCTAAATTACTCTGAGGTGCAAAGTCCAGTCCTCTCTCTGCTTCTCAAACCAGGAATTTTGTTAGACATTTTTCACCAAACAAGACAACAGAATGTTCGGTCATTGAGCAGAGGTGTTGTAGGATTACATTCTCCTTGGAGGTGGTCTTTTTCTCCTTTCTACAAAGGTGGCAGGAGGTCCTAACTATGGTCCTCTAGAGAATTTTTCCAAATGCTATTTCCAAGTCTCCTGTTTTTCCCTCACTTTTTTGCCAGTCAGTTTAAGGCTTTACTGAATTCTATTATTTGTAAATTCTATTATTAGTTTTATTTTGTTCAAGCTTAACTGACTGTTGAAATATTTGGGGATTCCTTTAAATCCTTCCAAATTGAGAACTATTCATTACAATATGACACAGTCAGAATGGTCTTTTGTTCTTCCAAAATTAGATATTATTGATCATATAATTCTGTCAAAGAGTTGGCTAAATTCTTTCCATCAAAGATTCTTGTACACAGAATAAGAACCATAACAAAGCAATGATAATGATTGTTAATGTTTACGGATAGCTTATTATGTGATAGTCATTGTGAAAAGAATTTGTATGCACACTTTCAATTCTTGTATTGCTTCTATAAAGTAATTTTAATTATTGTCTTAAGAATTCTGGGGCTGGGGTTAAATAATGCATTCAATGTCACATAGCTACTGAATAGAAAAGCCAGGCTATGTATTCAGATTGGCCTAAAGCAGCAATTTTCAAATCAAAGTGTGCACCAGAATCTCCTACAGGTCTTACTAAGACACAGATTGCTAAAGGGTTGGAGAGATAGCTCAGGGGCACCATGCCTACCTGGGTAAGCACGAGGTCCTGAGTTGGACTCCTGGTACCAAAAACAAACACAAAAAAGACACAGATTACTGGGTCTCTTCTCCAGAGTTTCTGATTCAAGAAAGAGTTCTGTCCCAGAATTTGAATTCCCAACAAATTGCAAAATGATACTGGTGGTCTAGGGACCACAGTTTAAGATTGTCTAATGAAAAAAATTCTTATGATATACTGTCTCTTGTCCACTTGCGGTATCTCCTACAGTATATCCGATAGAAATCTTGTGTTCTAAATATGATGTACAATTCAACCCTTCTGTTTTTCTTCCCTACCTTTTGCTCCTACTGATGAAATTCTCTTAAATGTCACATGTTATCAGGTATAATTTACTGCAATAATAATAATAGTTATACTGATAATACTATGGCCAAGGACTCACATGTAAGTAAATATAAATAGTAAGAGGGTGGTTTGCTTTTATGAATAGGTCTGTTATCAGTAACCATCAAATTATTGAAGACCAAGCACAAGAAGAAGAGGAAACTTCTGTACATCTAGAATACCTGCAGTTAAGAGGTCTTATAAATATAGCAGTATAGGGAAAGATGGAGAAAACATACATTGTTGTTTGTTTGTTTGAGACAGTCTTTCTCTGTAATCCTGTCTGGCCTTGAACTCACTATGTAGCCAAGGGGACCATAACCTTATGGTGATCCTCCTGCCTCAGCCTCCTGAGTGCTGGGATTACAGATACGTGCCACAGCCCATATATTGTAAACTATGGAGAAATATTTAGAACTTTATATCAAGTTGGACAGCAGAGTTTATGCACTTGAAATACCAGTTTAGCAGGATTTGAAAAAAATGAACGTGAAATGATGCAGAAAGATTAGTCATTGATTATTATGTATGTCTTCCATCATGATGGGCTACTTGGACTAGTTCAACACTGCTAGCAGTGAAGTAGTAGCTTCAACAATTAAGGTACAACATGCTCAGGGTTTCTTTGGCTGACAGAAATAGTTATGTATCACCTAGTATAGTGTTATTAAAGTGTACTGACCCATACTTGTGAGTGAGGCCTCCTGCACTGAATCGCACTTGGGCATGGGGCTAGAAAACATTTACAGAGCCTCCTGCCCTCTTCCCACACATCCATTTCATAGTCTAGGTGATTGAAAGCTGAGGGGAAGAGGCTACCTCTTCTACAATATGGCCAGGTGGGGTGAATTCTGGGGCAATGTAAAGCTTGGCATAAATATATACATCCTTCACATTCTCTGATCTGTCACCTCCTTTCTTTCAGCAATTGTTAAAATTAAATAAGTTAAAATAAATGTCAGTTGCAGAAACTGTCCTAACAATGAAAATAAAAAGGGAGGACAGTAGAATGGGGGGGTGTTTCTGTGCTTTGGGAGCAACATTAAGGTCTCATAAATATGAATATTGCACCTAAAGGCTTCTTCAGCACTAATTAGTGGAGTCATTTCCATCTCACAAGGTGTGAAATCAGATCCAATTTCCTCTGTGAAAGCTCCATAGCCAGTAATCTGTGAGAGATTAAATGAGCTATTTTGTTTGAAAAAACCCAAGTCTTCTATCTCTAGAAATTATTACAACAAGGAATGGGAAATAGGAGTTGAATGACATGGGAATTTTTTTCCTGAAGTTTTGTGACATTTCCTGTTGGTAACACTGAGGGTGAGATAGGGTCCTAGATAGCCTGCCATAGTCAGCCCAACTGTGAAGACAGCTGTCATCTCCAGTGATATTCAGGTACCCCAGATAAAGTGCTAATATATCCTGGGGTGGTGTGATTTTACGAGGGAGTATTTCTTGCTCCTTGTTTTTGCTATAGAATGACTTGGCTGTTAACAATCATAATGGAAACTTACAAATTAATATTTGGTGATCATCTGTTAAACCAGACCTTATCTAACATTTAAAGTTTCTGAATACTAATCTTTTGCTGACAATGACTTACAAGTCAAATCACATTTTAATGAATGTAATTTTAAGATAATAAAGTTATTTAACAAAATCTTTTCGTAGAACAGATGCATCCATAAATCCCTGTTCATGAAACATTCAGTCTATTAAATTAAGATGCTATTTTTTGAATTCAGCATTTATGCTTTTCACTTTACATTCAATGGAAAGGTCTTGTGAAAGAATAGAGAATTTTGTGATCATTCCATCTTAAATTTCCACTTTTTTTCTAAAAATTGAGGTGGACAAATTCGGCTAGATGCTACCAAAGCATCTGTCTGGTTATAACAATTTGGACCCTTTACCTGAACTGTCATCCATGTAGGCCAATCAAAGAAAAATTAAAGGATGAATTCAGGTTGAGGAGTAAGGTTTTGGGAAAGTTAATGACACTAGCCATTAAAGAGAAGCCTGGTAGTGTCTACTTGCCAAGGAGTGTCATTTCCAATTGTTCCTTCACCTAAATAGTCCAAATATGCCTCACATTTCAAGAAAATCATGAAGAATACACAAGTGCATATCTAGTTATCTCAAAAAAATCTGTTAGTATGCAAACATTAATCTAAACAACCTCATTGTGTGAAAAATATTTACCAGAACACAGAGATAAATAAGACAGAATCTTTGACCACAAGAGGCCTACAGTTTCATAGTAGAAGCTGACATGAACAATAAGGGCAATACATCTTCATAAGTGTCATGATAAGAGTCAATTCCAGATAGGGAAGGTTCTCTAATCCTATATCACAGGTCAGCTTCCCTGGAAAACAATTTGTCAAATGAGATTTGAGTGCAGGAAGCTTATTTTGTGAGAGCATTCAAGGATATTACTGTGAGGAAAAGAGAAGGATGGGGTTGGGCATAAAAAACTGAAAAAATGCAATAAGAATAAAAAGCTTATGTAGTCCTGAGGGATGTTCTGGTACTAGGATGACCCTTGGTATTGTCCATAATTGAAATGAATCTGGGATCTAATTCCATATTCATCAGTCATTAGGTGCAGGCTAACTCAGAAAGGAGGCTATAATGCTATAACAATTATTTAACAGACATTTCATCAGGTAGGAAAAAATCCGAATTTCTTCTATTTGATGATATTCATAGTGTAATCTCTTTGTCTTGGCCTATTTCAAGCTACCGACATGACATTCACTCCTTAAAGAATCTCTGAAAATTTAATCATAGGCTCATGTGAGTCAGCCCAAGTCAGCTCTAGCACACTGCTGAAGGGATGTGATTTTGGGAGAGACAGATCTCCTCAACTGAGGGCAAGTCTCAGTGAGGCATTAGTTATTATCCACTAGCATTCCCAGTAGCCAGAGGAATGAATGACTGTCTTGAAGTGTGTATTGTGTCTTGATGGTACGGCATAATACCCACCACTACACTCACATAATTATTTGTTGCGTTTTACTCAACACAGAATACTTAGTTCTGTTTTAAGTTTTTCCATGCAACAAAGTAATTTTAATATCCCTTAAGATAATTAAATGGAATTTTATTGCATAAGCTTAATCAATTCATTTAATCTCTGTGTTTGTAGAAAAAATATGCTAATACTCACTTGCCAGAAATACTTTTGAATGAACTGACTGACTATCTGAAGTATATGACTTAACTCATTCCCACCCCAAAAAGATCTGTGGCTGAGTTAATTTGATTAAACTGATTCATATTTAATGGTACAGTCAAATATAGCAAGAGTGATGCATTCAGTTCTCATTTTTCTTTCTAACTCTTGCTTTATCAATCTTCTGGTACTACATCTTCCCATTTTACAACCTGGGAAAATCAATAGTTAAGGCCAAATTCCTTGTGTTGCTCATGAAGTACCTGTAAAAATCTTTTAATAATTCTACATAAGACCTGAGCACCAGAATACATGTAGTTCCTCAAGGTAAGTATTCTGAAGGAGCTAATTTTCATTGGAAAACTGAAATTATGCTGTATTGTGTATGTGGGAGTGTGATGTCTTTAAGTCAACTTCATAACTCACTAGTTACACTTTTAAAATGAAGGATATCAGCTGTAGTTTGGAAAGGAAACTTCCTGGGCATATTTAACAAATTTAAAGAAGATATTTGAAAATAGATAAAGCAGTATGTAAATGTCAAAGATGAGTCATTGAACATAGTTAAGTGCACTTAATTCTTGAGATTAAGGTTCTGTATAAGCATGTGTAATTAATATTTACTAATGGAAATAGAAATTTTGCCTTTCTTCAGGGAGCTCAGAGTACTTGCCAGGCATTGTCTAATTAAACTACTCAATGTACCTGTAAAATGCAGCGGAATCTACATTTTAAAGATGTGGGCACTGAAGCACAAATGTGCTTAAACTAAACTTATTTAGCATGTCAAGGACAAAATTGGATATGGCTTTCAGTCTCATGGTCTAGCAGCTGTTCTTCAACCCTGGCCTCTTTTAATCCACACTATGCTAGCTTAGCCTTGCCAAACAGCATAGTTTCATAAGTCTAGGAAGTATTAAATCAAGTGCAAAATAATTCCAATTATAGCAAAGTCAGATTTAAGAAGTTGAATGTATCATCCATATTAGCAGCATTTATACATGGGTATGTTTTAGTGGCATTCCTTGTGTATATTGGCTTTGGTAAAGTTGAGAACAGTTGATTTAAATGGACTGGAATACATGTTTGTATGAAATGGGCAATAAAAACAGCTGTGGCTGTGGAAATCTCTAGCATTCCCTCTTAGTCTTTTTATTCTTAGGTATAAGAGTAACTACTATTTATTATATGCTATATACTAAACCAATTACATGAGTTGTTCCTACGATCATCACTAGTTCTCCATGAAGTGCTTATTTCTACCTCTGCTTTATGGATGAGCCAGAGTGAGGTTAAGTAATTTACCCAGAGGTATACAGCTAATAACTGTTAGCCTATAGACCTACCCCTTCCAATTCCAATGTTTCTTTGTGATGCTACCTCTTATTTATTATGGTACTTCTTATTCCTTAAGCTATTTAGCCTGTTCCTATTTCCAGTCCAGACCCCTGTGCATACCTCATCCTTAGCTCAGGACCTCAATATCTTGCTCATCTGGCAGGCATAGGAAAGAAATAATTTACAAGTTTATGACAAAATATTTATTTATCTGCTTGTTCATCTCCTCTATAGTTTTTGGCACTGTGTTTTATTAACCTGACATTGTTGGTTTCAGTAATCATCATGTGTATGCATTCAGCCTTGATTGGAGGAGAGACACAGATGCATCTCTTGGAATGGGCTCATGATCTGAAAATGACAGATGGAACTTATGTCTTTGTTCCTTACGATGCCCTGCTTTACAGCTTACCTTATAAGTACACCCAATACCAGGTACTGAGGAAAAATCCAAAGTTCCAAGAAGCCTATGATGCTGTGTTAACCATTACAGTGGAGTCCCAAGAAAAGACCTTCTATCAAGCCTACACAGAAGCAACAGCCAATGGTGAAATTCCTGAGAATCTGGAATCAGATCAAGTAAGTGCAGATTTATAACTCATCTTGAGCTGAGAATCTCAAAATTGAAAAAAGTAAATGTTTTGTTCTCTATTAATATCTCCTATTCCTGAGGAAACTGATCAATAGTAGGCAACCCCACACAAATTTAAAACACTTATTGTTTGCACTTACAGAGCAAAAAAACACTTATAGAACAAAGATACATTGTTGAAAATTTCTTTTGCAAAAAATAAGCAACCCACATTAACAGCATATGGTCATGAAGAGTAAATATAGAGCTGGGCTTGGTGACACATGCTTGTAATACAGCACTGGGGAAGAGGAGGCAGGAGGATTGCTGTGAGTTTGAGGCCAGCTTGGGCTACATAGGGAGCTCAAGGTCAGCCTAAATGGCACAAAAAGACCCTGTCTCAAAAAATAAAACAAAAAAATAATACATTTAAAACAGAAAAATAAAACTTTAATATATGCGAGTGCTGTTCAAAGAGGCCTAACAAACCAATGTTTTATATATTACTCAAGTTCTAAACTAAAGCAACAATAAAGTAGACACCATATAATAAAACATCACCATTATTATTAACAATGCAAGTATTAGAGATGTGGTTTCTATCTGTAGGGATGTGAGCTTCCAAATATTGAACCTGAGAATTACACAGACTTCTCTAATAGTCGGACCAGTGGAATCCTGTTCCATGAGACAGAGCTTTTGTAACCTGTACAGTCTGAAGGAATATAGCAGAACACATAACTCCAGTTGGTATCCCACTACCAAGGGAAAAATATAGGAGAATTTGACATATGCATACTTAGTTCTTCTCTTAAAGTAGCCAATTAGATTGTCATTCATCTTTCTGGATAAAGGTGGGTGAAGAGACCAGGAGTTTTTCTTTTCATTTTTCATTTCTTTTCTTTTCTTTTCTTTTTTCTTTCTTTTTTTTTGCTGGTGAAGCTATCCTAATAGGAAAGGAATAATTTGGAATAGGAAGGAAGTCCTCCTTTCTAATTTACAAGAAATAATATTTGTACATATACAGATGCATATTATGCATAGGCAATTTCTAGTTCAAGTAATAGCCACATAAGGCCCAGAATAAGAAAATGGGAGGGGAACAAAGGAAGAATGGAGAAGAAAGACAAAAAACAAAAAGAAAAAAAATAAAGAAGAAGAAGATGGGGAGATAAAAGAATTCAGTTAAATTTAAAAAAGATGGAAAATTCTATCAGAGTTCAGATGTAGGCAGTAGACATTTTTAGAAGTATTTAGAATTATGCACAAATAAGATTAAAAATTGAAACATTTGTTTTTATGCTCTACCAATACCATTTATTCTGGCTGTAAATAATAGACAGCTCAATACAAACTATTCTAAATAACAATCCATTTTCAAAATTTGAAGTTGGGAAGCCAGTGTTAGTTAATTCATCACCACAGAGATGTCATCAATGAACTAAGTTCTTTTCATCCTTACAGTTTACAGGCCACAGTATGTTAGCTTTCCTCCATGAATTGATTCCGATTCTGATATCAACATGGCTGCTATAGCTCCAGCTATTGCATAAAAGTGAAAATGTCCAGAGGTGAAAATGGGAATGTGTTGCACATGTGTCTCTGTCCAAGAGTGAGGAAATCTTTCTCAGAATTTCCTCAACCACATTTCTCCCCCACTCCTTCTTGGT
This sequence comes from Hydrochoerus hydrochaeris, assembly GCA_004027455.1. Taxonomy (NCBI): domain Eukaryota; kingdom Metazoa; phylum Chordata; class Mammalia; order Rodentia; family Hydrochaeridae; genus Hydrochoerus; species Hydrochoerus hydrochaeris. The sequence goes on from PVLA01011106.1 coordinate 19,228, forward strand.
CACATTTGTGTCTCATCTCCATGCCTAAATGAATAATCTGGAAAGAGGAATGAAACTACTGCCATTATCCCTACAGCTACTAGAAAACTGAGGTTCTGTTAGCAAAGAAGGCTACCAAGCAGGCTGCCAGGTCATCCAATACTCACATTATCTGTGATATTCTCCTTTATATCCACCCTTTATTTCTTTATCCTGTGGACTGCTTGCTTCTCTGAATAAGTGATTTAGACGAAACTTAAGTATGCAAAAATCTCTTCCTGACTTACTAGCAATGATATTGTTGATTCTTGTTCTAGTAAGAAAAGTGACTCACTCAGATAATTATGCTAAATTCGAACTTTATCACTAATGTTATGTCTATGTATGTCTATTTTTTCAGACATATGCACACATATTAATGAAAACAACTGGCTAATTTGGTTGAGAATTGCAAGAACTCATCAAATCAATAAAAATAACTGGTGAAACTGGTATTCGTGTTATATTTATAAGTAAAAAATCAGGTTGTGATTTTTTTAGTTTTTATGTGATGATATGGTATCATATAAATATAGGTGAAGTCATCTTTCTGCTTTAATCAAGAGAATGGAGGAAAGGAAGTATCTCTCTCTCTCTCTCTGTGTGTGTGTGTGTTCTATATATGTATAAACAGGTATGTTGATTAAAAAACACAGACCTTGTACTCTTGATATTTGATTCAATCCCTTTGAGATTGTGGAAAACATAAGGTGATTAAGGCAAAAAAAAGATGCCCTTAGCTTGGTTGCTAGGCAGCCTGCATTCTGCTTTAGACAAGGTAATAGAGATACAACAAAGAATATGGAGCTTATTTTTTTTAAAAGCCAGCTTGGATGCATGGTGCATCCCCCTTTTGAAGGTGCCTAGGCTAGGCCTTCATAACCAAAGAATGACAGAAGGTGAGACTATTATCTTCATTATCTTCATGTCTCTAATAAACAAAATCCTCATTTTTCTAAATTACTCTGCTCAAAGGTGTTTTTGAAGGCAGCTGGTGTAACAGAAAATCATATGATAAGGAATAAGACAAAATTAAGTTTAAATTCTAGCTGTCTGGGAAAAGGTTGATCAATGGGTGCTAACTCACAGTTAGAAGTAAAATGTTCTGGTGAGCTACTGCACAACAGGGTGACTAGAGATAGCAATTATGTACCATATATTTAAAAGATGTAGGGGAAAGAATTTTAAATGTTTTCATCATTAGTAAATGATGGATATTGAAGATATGGCTATATTTACCCTGTTTAAAAATGTTGTACAATGTATGCATGTATCAGAGGGTCATGTAGTGCCCAATGAAATGTATAATTTTATCTAGCAGTTAAAAATAAGTTTGAAAAAATAAATTCTTGCTCATTAGTGAAACAGGAAGATAAACTTTCTACAGTTCTTGTGAAGATTAAACAAATTAACATGTATAAAATAACTACAAGAGTGCATTTCACAGCTCCCTTCTTTTACACTTTTCTCCCTTGAGGCCAGGATGCAAGTTACAGTACAATTTCATCTTAATATTATCTTATTTTTTGATTACTGGCATGGAGTCTCTTAATATTTCTAGTTTTCAAAATTATTTTGCTATTAGTATTTTAAATGCTACTTTTTCAGATGAAATAATATCATCCCATATTTTCTTATCCCCGAGTTTCTGTTGTTTTTATTTTCCTTTTCCTCCAACAGGTAAACAACTATTTATTGAGCACCTATCATGTGCTTAGAAACTATGGTAAACTCCAGACAGAATAGTATGCAAGCAGACAAAATTCTGTCAGTGGTATACTGGAGCCATTTCACAAAAGTCATTTGGGGGATCTTTTACCAATTCTGTATTCAGTGATACCATCCTGATAGCTCAAAAACACACACAGTGTAGGAATATTTGCATGACTGAAATTGGCAAATACTACAAATAAGAGCTGTTTTCCTGTCCACAGAGCCATTCTTAAATATTTACTACCAAATCACTTGTTCCTACACTTTATGGGACTTCAACTTTAGTTAGACAGATAATAAATGAGCAAGTAACTATATTGCCAAAGTGGCTGTAGTACTATCTTCCTCAATAACTTTCAAAAAGAAATTGAAATTTCTGTATTATAGACTACATTGCCAATGGCAATGACTTATTGCTTGCGTCTCCAGCTTGTCTCTCTAAATAGTAAAGGAAACCAAAGGGAAAAAAACTCATTAAAATGATGCATGCACCACATTATTTTAAAAGTAGAGAAATGACAAAAGGTTTACATCAACAATGGAACAGTCTCCAGAACTCTCATCTCACTTTTTATCAAAAACATTTGCTTTCATGCCTTTTAGTTATTTAATCTAGTGATTCACCTGTATGTTTATAAATGCAACACTCCTACTGGTGTCTCTTGATTAATTCATTTCGTGCATATTTTACTTGGTGTAGTTGAGCTTTGCCCTCCTTCATACCCTCAACATGATTATGCCACAATTTATAGTTAAATTATTATTGAATATTTTAACATAGCACTATTTAAATATCATTCAATACAGATCCATATAGTAAACTATGATTATAGTTTGGGTTATATGTCTTTTGATTTTTATTAGTACATAACTGTTTTATTTTAAAATTCATTTTAATTTCAATTTCTAAGTTTGCCTATATTTTTGGATTATGCTTTAAAACCCCCTCAAAAATTTTATAAATAGTAAAACTTGTTAAATCCCTTTTCAATTTTTTTTCTTGTCAAGGCTCTCTGCCTTTCCCTTCTAATCTAAACTTATTCTCCTTAAGACCGCTTCATAACTGTTATGCTGGGTTCTCCATTTTCGTCATCGTGGAAATTCCTCTTCCCTACTGGATCTACTATTTCATGAATCTAATGAATCCAATTTTCTTGCATCATTCTGTCATTTTGGGGTGCATGTCATCTAGCAACTTGTGAGAAAAGTAAACATGAGGCAACTTTTTGAGATATTGACTGTGTGAAAAGTCCTAATACTACTATTATTATTTATAGTATCACTAATACATAAATCTAGATGAAAAGTTATTTTCCCTTAGTCCTTGAAGACATGGCACATTGTCTTCTAATTTCCACTATTGGAGTTGAAATGCCAATGTGCTTTTTATTCCTAATCATTTAGTGCAATCTGTTTTCAGTTTTCTCCATCTCCCAAAAAGCTTTAAAGATGTTTTTCATTTCTTTTTTTATTTTAAAGAGACTAGAAACAAACAAAACAAAAAGAATAAATCCAATAAAAAGGTTAAAATGATACATAACTTCAAAACAGGATAATAGGAAATCAACAATGGCTCCCATAATATATCTTACTATCTTCACAATAGTTGTCCATACCAGCAGACATAGCAAAATCACCCAAACAAAACAGAATACAACCAATTAAAACATAACATTGAATAAAACAAAACAATAAATTGGAATAAAACAAAACAGTGAGAATAATACTGCACATTGTTATTTTCAAAATGGTTTCTCGGGTTTCCAGATGGAGGGAAAAAAATAAAACAGTAAAATGGAAAAAACACTGGATTTCAAAAACAAGACAGGAGGATATCCCCCTCAGCCCACACACAGGCTGGCTCATGGGAAGGTGTGGTTTCTCTTCTGGCTGAGGCTTTTACTGATCACCATAGTGGGGCTTGCTTCATGGAAAGGCATGGTTTCTCTAACAATCAGCATAGCAGGGCTTCTTTTACTGGAAGGCATGGTTTGTTTTCTAGCTGAGGCTCTTATCCATCAGCAAGGAGGAGCTTACTTCATGTAAAGGTATGGTTTCTCTTCTGGTTGAGGCTCTTACCAATCAGCATAGCAGAGTTTGCTTCATGGGAGGGTGTGATTTCTCTTCTCTTCTTTATTTCTGATGCTATGAAATATCAAGATGATGTTTGTTTGACTTGACAGTTCCTGCTGTATATTCGGTGGGGCCTTTTTATCTAAAAGCACATTGCTTGTGAGAAATTTCTTGTTACATATTTTATAATTTCTTCAATTATCTGTGTTTATTCTTTTGGAAATATTATTACTTGTTAGAGTTCCCAGGTTTATCTTTGTGTTTTCTTGCTATTTCTCTTGTATTGTTGATATCTTTGTTTTTAGTTTTCCTTTCCTCCTGAGTTTTCTGATCTTGTGCTCTAAATATCTCACTAATTAAAAATTAACATTTTTTAAAAAAATAAAAAGTAAATTAACTATCATAATTTTAACATATAAGCCCATTCCATGGCATCCTGCATTTATTTCATCAATGTAGTACAGTTGTGTCACTGTATGTATAAGATACTGATTTGAGGTATCCTCTACCTCCTATACAGATACTCAAGTCCCTTGGGTAAAATGGTGGAGTATTTGCAAGTAACCTATGTGTGTCCTCCAAATATTTTAAATTGTCTCTAGATGATTTATATAATACAGTGTATATGCTATGCAAAAAGTTGCTGTATTGTTTTGGAAATAATGAACAGGAAGACAACTCTGTACATGTGTAGTACAAAGAATTTTTTCTCACAAATATTTTTGATCTGTAGTTCGTTGAATCCACGGATGTGGAATTTGTGCATATAGAGGGATGTCTACATTTTATCTTATTTCCCTGAAGATACTCATCATAGTTTGTTAGCTTTGAACTTTTTTCAATTTTTATTTTTCTGTTAGTACATGTTTATAATACATAAAAATTACATTCCTCATAGGGAATTGATACATGTACCTAACAGATATTAACTATTCTTTCATCATGTTTACCTCCTATCAATCCCCTCCGTATCTTAGTCTCTTTCCCTTTTGCAAAGGATTCATCTCCTGTTATCTCTTATTTTGTTCTTCATTTATATTTTGGTTTTCTCATATAAAAGAAACTGTGTGATATTTAAGTTTGTGTGTCCGATTTATTTCACTTAAAATCATTACCTCAAGATGCAGATATTTTCCTGTAATTGACTCGGGTTCCTCTAATTTTAAGAAAGCATAGTGTCCACCTGTGCAAATACCACATTTTATCTATTTATCTGCTGATGAGCACAAAGTCTGCTTCCAATATTTAGTTACTACTAGAATTGTGCTATTATAAACATGAATGTGCATGTATCACTGTAATATAATGTCATTAATTCTTTCAAGAAGATACCCAGAAGGGGAATAGCTGGGTCAAATGAAATTTCTATTTTTATTTCTTTTATGAAACTCCTTACTGATTTCTGCCATAGTTGTACTAGATTATACTACATTCTTACTAAAAATAAAAAATAAAATTTCTTCCTTAGCCTATATAGTATTTATTTGGTTTCTTGATGACAGCCATTCTCTCTGAATTAAGATGGAATCTCAACGTGGTTTTAATTTGAATTTCTTTAATGGTCAAAGATGTTGAACATCTTTTCATGTTCACTTCTGAGAAGTGCCTTTTCCTTTCAGTTGCTCATTTTTGATTGAGTTTTTATTTTGGATGATCTAATTTTTTGAGTTCTTAATATATTTCAGGTATTAGTCCTTGTCAGAGGAATTGTGACATTTTTTTACACATTTTGAACGTTATTGCTTCCCTCCATTAGTTTCCTTTGCTGTACAGAAGCTGTTTAATTTGATACATTTCATTTGTTGATTCTTGATGTTATTTCTTATGGAACTGAGGTTCTTTTCTGTAAACTTTGCTGTATCTATGTCTTCAAGAGTTTTAGCTATTTTAACTTCTAAAAAATTATTTGTTTTAATATTTAGATTATCAATTCATTTTGATTTTAGTTCAGTACAATGGTGACAGGTAAATTTCTAAATTCAGTCTTCCACATGTGGATATCCAGTTTTCTCAGCAGCATTTGTTAAACAGTGTATCTTTTCCCCAGAATAGGATTTTGGCTTCTTTGTCAAAGATAAGATAGCTGAATGTACCTGCAGTTGTTTCTTCAAACTCTACTTGTTCCACTGATACACGTATCTGTTTTTGTGCCAGTACCATGCTATTTGTATCAATGTAGTTTTGTGATGCATTCCAGTTTTGCTCTTTTTGGTCAGGATGATTCTTTTTGCTATTTTGGGTCTTCTCAGATTTCATGATTTTTAGGATTTTTTTCTAATTTTTGAAGAATGCTAATTGTATTTTAATGGAGATTGGTTAAAGCTGCACGTAAGTTTCATAATTACAGCTATGTTTTAAATACCAGTTGTGCCTATTCCAGAACAAGTGATGTCTTTCCATTTTTGTAATGTCCTTTTCAATCTCCTTTCCAGAATATTATAGTTTTTGTTCCTTGATTAGGTTAATTCCTAAGTATGTCACTTTTCTTGTTGCTATTGTGAATGCTATTGTTTTCCCAATTTTTTTCTAGGAGAGTATAGTGTACAGGAATGGTATTCATTTTTATGTCTTTCTTTCTTTCTTTCTTTCTTTCTTTCTTTCTTTCTTTCTTTCTTTCTTTCTTTCTTTCTTCTTGTTTGTTTGAGTCAGAGTCTCATTATGTAGTTCAGGCTCGACTTAAACTCACTATAAAACTTAGACTGGCCTCAAATTCCCAGTAATCTTCTTGCATCAGCCTCCCATGTGGTGAAATTATAAGTGTGCACCATGATACTCGGCTGCTTGAGTGTTAAATTTGTATCTTGTTACACTGTTCAGCCTGGTTATTAATTAAAGGAGGAGTCTTTTGGTATAATTGTTATGTCATCTACAAATAGTGATAATGTAACTTATTCCTTTAATATCCATATCTGTTTATTTCATGCTCTGAACTAATTGCTCTTATTTGCTATTTGAGCTGTTTCATTTGAGAACTGTCTGTTCATTTCAGATGCAGTTTTCTGGGCTGGGTCTTTACATTTTGGGGGTTTTGACTTTTTCAAGATATTTATATAGTTTAGATATTAGTCCTTTGTCTAAGAATCAGCTGGTAAATTTTTTCCCATTCTATGTGTTGTCTCTTCACTCTGCTGATGGATTCTTTTGCTGTGCAAAAGATTTTAATATGATAAATCCCAGTTATTGATTGTTTGTAATACTTCCTGTACAATCAGGGCATCATTTATAAAGCTTTTATATTTGTATCTTCAAGAGTTTTATCTATTCTCTTATTCAGCAGATTTAATGTCTCTATTTAACATTTGGATCTTTGATTCATTTTGCTTTCATTTTAGTGCATGGTGATAGATATGGGTGTGATTTTAGTTTTCAGTATCTAGTAGGCCAGGTTTCCCTGTGGCCTTTATTGAAGAGGCTGTCTATCTAATGTTGAAGATGTTTGGCCTTTTTGTTAAAGATAAGGTGGGTGAGTATGTTTGAAATTGGTTTTCTATCTTCTTACCTAGTCCATTAATACTTAGGCCTATTTATTTAGGTCATTACCATATAGCTTTTGTAATGATAGCTTTGTAATATAATTTCAACTTAGGAACTGTGATGCCCCATGACTTGCCTTTGTTGCCCAGAATTTCTTTTGCTATCCTAGGTCTCTTCTGGTTCCAAACAAATTTTAAGGTTCTTTTCTAATTCTATGAGTAACATCGTTGATATTTTGATTGAGATTTTGTTAAATATTGAGATTTCATTAAATTGAGATTTTATTAAATGATTTTGTAACTGTGTCAATTTTCACTATATTGGCTCTTCCTACCCATTAGCAAGGGCTATATTTCTATTTTTTTCAATGGAACAACTTTTATTTTCTTTGTTAGATTGATTTTATTTTTGTTGCTCTTGTCAAAGTTGTTGTTTCTCTAATTTCTCTCTCAGTGAGTTTGTTATTTGTGTACAACAATGCTATTGATTTTTGAATGTTGACTTTTTGTCTAGCTACATGACTGAATTTGCTTATTAAATTTACAAGTCTTTTGGTGGAGATTTTGGAGTCTTCTAAGTAGAGTATCATGTCATCTGCAAATAATGAGAATTTAACTTCTTTTCCTATCCTTATTCCTTTTCTCTCTCTTTTCCAATTTTTCTGGCTAATATTTGTAGAACTATATTGAATTTTGGTGATGATAATGGACATCTTTGTCTTGTTCCTTATTTGAGAGGAAAACATTCAGTTTTTGATCATTTATTATGATGCAGGCTTTTGATGTGTCACAGATGGCTTTTATCAGATTGAGATAAAGACCATATATTCTAATTTTCTATAAATTTTTTTTTACAATAAATGGGTTTTTGACTTTGTTGAATACTTCTTCTGCAACTTTTGAGATGACTGTGTGAATTTTGTCTTTGGTCCTGTTGATATGGTGCATTACATTTATTGATTTGTGTATGTTTTACCATACTGCAATGAATCCTACTTGGTTATGGTGTTCTTGACACTTTGCTGCATTCTGTTTATCAGTAATTTATTGGGGATTTTTGAATCTATGTTCATTAGAGAGATTGGCCTATGTTTCTCTTTTTTGGTTTCATCTTTCTCTGGTTTTAGAATGTGTAATTTTTGTTTCTAGGAATGTCTTCAGGCATATTGATTCTTTTTAATTTCATTAAACAATTTGAGGAATAATGACAGTTCTTCACTGAATTTCTTGTAGAATTCAGCTGTGAATCTACTGGGACATGGGATTTTTTTGTTGGTAACATTTTAACTACATTTTCAATTTCTTTGACTGATACTCATTTATCTAGAATTTTATATCTTGATTCAGCATGAGTAATACATATGGGAACACATATAGGAATTTTTCCACTTCTGTTTTTCATCTTATTAGAATAAAGGTTCTCAAAATAAGTATTGATGGTCTTTGGGATTTGTGCAGGTTCCATTGTGATTTCACCCTTTTTATTTCTCATTGCTGGATTTGAGTCTTTTCTTTATATGTTGTCTAGGGGCTTTTAAATTTTATTTACTCTTGCATTTTTTTTCTTTTTTTAAAGTTTATTTTACAGAGAATAAAACAAAAGAGGACAGAACAATGCAGATCAGAATAGAACAATACAAGCAACACAGCACTTCTTTGCAACAAGATAATTGGATATCAACAGTAGCTACCATAATATCTCTTTCTTTGAAATAGTTGAGCATAGCTTCACAAACAATAATATCAAACATAACAAAATAGAATAAAAGCATTCAAGAGAATGAAACTATTACAAGGAATTCTGAAATAAATGACAGAAAATGAACAATGGCTACTGTAATATCTCATTTTCCATAAAAATTGTTTATATTATTACACATATTAAAATCCAGTAACACACAACATGATAGAACCAATGGTAATAGAAGAACAAAAGCACAGTAGGACTTCAAAAGAAGATGATATTAAATCAGCAATGGCTGTCATATTTTCTTGTTTTCTTCAAAGTAGCTGTTCATACCATCATGCATAATAAGGTCAAATAAAACAAAATAAAACCATTCCAACCAATGAATGAAAACATTACAAGTCTTCAAAGCAATATAATGGGGAATCATGATTACCATAGAATCTTATGTACTCTTACCTTTTCTTACACTAGGGAGACTATGTGGTATATATATGTGTGTTTGGTTTATTTTGCTTATGAGTATGGGCTCAAGTTGCATCCATTTATTTATAAATATCTCAATGTGATCATTCTTTATAGCTGAGTAGTACTTCATTGTATTAAAAAGTACCACAATTTGTTTATCCATCCCTCAGTTGATGGGCACATAGGTTGTTTCCAAGATCTGGCTATTACAAATTGTGCCGCTATATACATGGGTGCACATATATCACTGTGGTATGATGTGGTCAGTTCTTTTGGGAATATGCCTAGTAGTGAAATAGCTGGGTCAAATGGAACTTCAAATCCCAGATTTCTGAGGAATCTCAACACTGTGGTTGCACTGTTCTACACTCCCATCAACAGTGCAGAAGAGTTCCTTTTTACCCACAGCCTCTCCAGCATTTGTTGTTGGTAGTTTTCTTGATGCTGGCCATTCTTTCCAGAGTGAGATGGGATCTCTGTATGCTTTTAATTTGCATTTCTCTAATGACCAATGATGGTGAACATTTTTTTTCATGTATTTATTTGCCATTCGTATTTCTTCATCTGAGACCTGTGTGTTCATTTCAGATGCCCATTTTTGGATTGGGTCTTTGAATTTCAGCGGTCTAATTTTTTAAAATTCTTTATAAGTTCTAGACAGAAGTCCTTTGAGGACAATTCGATAAGATTTTTTCTCAGTTTGTGGGTTTTCTTTTCACTATGCTGGAGATTTCTTCCAACATGCAGAAACTCTTTAATAAGACGTGATCCCAGGTACTGATTCTGGGAAGTAGTTCCAGTGCAGTTTGGTTCTTGTTCATGAATTCTCTACCTACCCCTATGTCTTCTAAATTTTTACCTACTTTGTCTTCCAACAGATTTAGTGTTTCTGTTTTAATATTTAGATCTTTGATCCATTTACATTTTAGTTTAGTGCATGGTGATAGGCATGGGTCTAGTCTTAGTTTTCAGCATATGGATGGCCAGTTTTTCCAGTACCATTTATTAAAGAGACTATCATTCTTTCAGTGATCATGTTTGGTCACTTTATCAAAGATAAGGTGGTGGTTGGGTGTGTTTGTAGTTGTATCTTCTAGTCTATTTCATTGATCTTCAGGTCTGTTTTTATTCCAGTACCATGTTGATTTTATTATGGTAGCTCTATAGTACAAATTCAATTCAGGGATTGTGATGCCTCCTGCCTTGGCTTTGCTGATTAGAAATGCCTTTGCTATTCTAGGTCTCTTCTGGTTCCAGGAGTGATTTCTCTAGATCTATGTGGTATGTTAGTGGTATTTTCATTGGGAATGCATTGAATCTGTATAATAATTTTGGGAGAATGGCCATTTTCACAATATTTTTTCTTCCTATCCATGAACAAGTGATGTCTTTCCATTTTCTGAAGTCCTCTTCGATTTCTTCATCTGGGTATTATAATTTTCCCTCCATAGCACTTTTTAAAAATTTTATTTAAAGTGGGGGGAAGCACAACAGAAAAAAGGGTAGAAACAATATAGAATTTCAAAAAAAAATAAACAGTAAGAAATCACTAGTTGATACATTACATATTGTCTTCTTGGATATAGTTGTTCAAGTTACAAAATTAAAGCATACAAAGTGTACATTCAAAAAGTGAGGCTGCAAACAGTTCTGTTCACCAATCCAACAAAAACATAGTAACATGGTTATCAATCCTGCACACTTAAGTATACATACAGTTATATCCTTTAGAGCACTTTCTTTTCCTCCTCTTGCTTTTTAAATTTTTTTTTATTTAAAGAAAAAATTTTGAAACAGAAAGAGGGTAGAAACAATACAAAATCTCAAAAACAAAACAACAACAACAAAAAAAACCAAAAATAGTGACCAGCAAGAAATCACTAGTTGATGATTACATACTTTCCTCTTAGATGCAGTTGTTCAAGTTACAAAAGTAAAGTCCACAAAGTAGACATCCAAACAGTAAGACTGCAGTCAATTTTGCTCATCCATCCAACTAAAACTTTAGCAAAATGGTTATTAATTCCACACACTCAAACATACATGCAGTTATATCCTTTAGAATACTCTTTTCCTTTTTTTCTTTACAATAGCTATAATCCATTGTCGTAAACTACTTGGAAGTTCTACACAAGTATATGACTCTACAGATATACCTAGCCTTTCTGTATTACAGGGAGAAACAAATCAAAACAGGTCAGCAATGCAAATTCCTAGAGAAACACAAAATGAAAAGAACATACAAAACAACAACACTAGGTGATCTATGGTCACTATGATGACTCTAGATCTATGATCTAGAGTCACTATGATGTCTCTTGTTACTTTCAATAAAATTGTCTATATCGCCAAATATAGTATAAACTTAGCATTGCATTACACTGTTAATAAAATCTAAACATTGGAGACATTTTAGGACTTCAAAGGCAGTTAACAATAAAACCAGAATGGGTATCCTATTGAATCCTGTCATCTTCAGAGTAGTTGCCCCTACTCTCAGACTTAACACTCTCAAGTATACCAGATTCCAATAAAATCAGTCAAGATAAAGCAGTAATATAACCAATTTTCTCTGTCTTATCTCTGCCATGCTATTTTTCTGTTGTTGTTTTTTACTTTTCTCCTTCATTCCACTGTCTGCCCCTTTCTTTGAGGCCTTTCTGCCATTATTCCTGGAACCCTGGTGCTTTTCTTCTCTCTCTGTAAAATGTCCTTCACTATTCTTCCTGCATAGCACTTTTATTTCTTTCATTAGATTAATTCCTAAGTATTTCATTTTTTTGGATGCTATTGTGAAGGGTGTGGTTTCTCTTACTTCTCTCTTGGTGATTTTGTTGTTAGTGTATAGGAATGCTATTGATTTTTGAGTATTGACTTTGTATCCATCTACATTGCTGAATTTATTATATTAGGAGTCTTTTGAGGGAGTATTTGGGGGTCTTTTATGTCTAGTATCATGTCGTCTGCAAATAATGATAGTTTAACTTCCTTTTTTCCTATCTTTACTCCTTTTATTTATCTCTCTTGTCTAGCTGGTCTGGCTAGTATTTTCAGTACTATGTTGAATAGGAGCAGAGATAAAGGACATCCTTGTCTTGTTGCTTGATTTTAAGGTAAAGTCTTTCAGTTTTTGGCCATTTAGTATGATGCTGGCTGTTGCTTTGTCATAGATGACCTTTATCATATTGAGGTAGAGACCATCTATTCCAATTCTCTGTAAGGTTCTTATCATGAATGGGTATTGGATCTTATCAAAAGATTTTTCTGCATCTATAGAAATGATCATGTGATTCTTACTTTTGGCTCTATTGACATATTGGATTACATTTATTGATTTACATATGTTGAACTATCGCTGCATGCCTGGGATGAATCCCACTTGGTCATGGTGTATAATCTTCTTGATGATTTGCTGAACCCTGTTTGCCAATATTTTATTGAGAATTTTTGCATCTATGTTCATTAGGGAGATTGGCCTGGAGTTCTCTTTTTCAGTTGGGTCTTTCTCAGGTTTTGGTACTAGAGAAATATTTGTTTCCAGGAATGTCTTAGGGAGAATTGCTTCCCTTTTGATTTCACTGAAGAGTTTCAGGGGTGTCAGCATTAAGTCTTCTTTGCATTTCTTATAGAATTCCACAGTGAATCCATCTGGGCCTGGGCTTTTCTTTGTTGGTAAGGACTTTATTACATTTTCAGTTTCATTAATAGAAATTGGGTTATTCAACAGTTTTACATCTTGATCCAGCTTCGGTGGTTCATGTTTTTCTAGGAATCTGTCCATTTCTTCTGTGTTATCGAACCTATAAGAGTAGAGTTTTTTGAAATAGGTGTTGAAGATCTTCTGTATTTCCACAGAGTTGGTAGTGATTTCACCTTTTTCAGTCCATATTGCATGAGTTTGAGACTTTTCTTTCCTTTTTTTAAATTAGGTTGGCTAGGGGCTTATCAATTTTATTTATTCTTTCAAAGAACCAATTCATTGATTCTTTGTATTGTTTTCTTAGTCTCTATTGCATTAATTTCTGCTCTGATCCTTATAATTTCCTTCCTTCTTTTGGCTTTGGGCTTGGCTTGCTCTTCTTTTTCTAGCTGTTTGAGGTGTAGTATCAGGTTGTTTATTTGTGTTTGTTCTGTTTTCCTAATGTTGGAACTCATTGCAAAAATTTTCCTCTAAGTACTGCTGTCATTGCATCCCACAGATTATGGCAAGTTGTATTTTGTTTTCTTTTGCTTGTAGATATTGTTTAATTTCTTCTTTAATTTCCTCTGTGACCCATTGATTGCTCAAGTGTGTATTATTCAATTTCCACATGTTAGTGACATTTTTGCAGTTTTTTATCATTAATTTCCAATTTAATGGCACTATGATTCGATAATGTGCATGGGATAATTTCAATTCTTTTGCATTTACTTATATATGTTCTGTGGGCTAGAATATGGTCTATTTTAGAGAATGTCCCACGTACTGTGGAGAAGCATATGTATTCTGATTTTTTTGGATGGAACACTCTGTATACTTCTATCAAGTCCATTTGTTCACAGGTGTGATTCAGTTCTCATAATTCTTTGTTGCATTTCTGTCTAGTTGATCTGTCCCTTTGTGTCAATGGCATGTTAAGGTCTCCTGTTATAATTGTGTTATTGTCTTTTTGATTTTTCATTTCTGTTAATACTTGCTTTGTGTAGCTGGGTGCTCTGGAATTTGGTGCATATATATTTAAGATTGTTATCTCTTCCTTTTGCATTTTTCCCCTAACTAGTATGTAGTGACCTTCTTTATATCTTTGGACCATTCTTGGTTTGAGGTTCACATGGTCTGCAAACAGAGTAGCTACCCTCACTTTTTTTTGAGTTCCTGTTGCATGGAGTATTGTTTTCCATCCTATGACTTTCAGTCTATGAGGTTTCTTTTGGGTTACATGGGTTTCTTGTGGACAGCATATGTTTGGACATTGTTTCTTGATCCATTCTTTCAGTCTGTTTCTTTTATTTGGTGAATTGAGGCCATTTACATTAATGGTTATAAATGTTATATATTGGTTTATTGTTGACATGTTATCTTTCTGTTGTTTTATCTTTCCCTCCTGTTTAATTGTCTGTCTTGCTTAGTGGTTTTTTCCTATGTCTATCTAGAATGTCTTTGAGTATTCTTTGCAGGGTTGGTTTGGTGATTATGAAGTTCTTCAGCTGTTCTTTGTCATGGAAGTATCTTATTTCTCCATCCATTTTGAAGGACAGTTTTGCAGGGTACATCAGTCTGGCTTGGAAGTCGTTTTCCTTTAGGATCTGAAATACTTCACTGCATGCTCTTCTTGACTTCAGTGTTTGTGTTGAGAAGTCTTCTGTGATTCTGATAGGTTTTCCTTTATACATGGCCTATCTTTTCTCTCTAACAGCTTTTAATATTCTATTCTTATGTTGGATTTCTGGGACAGTGATTATTATATGTCTAGAAGTTGTTTTATTTTGGTTATGGCTGTTTGGGGTTCTATATGTTTCACTAATCTGTATGTCAGTTTCCATTGTCATGTTTGTGAAATTTTCAGCTGTTACTTCTATAAATAGTGTCTTTATATCATTCGGTTGTCCCCTTCTTTTTCATTTACCCCTAATAAACTTATGTTGTTTTTCTTTGCATCATCTTGCAACTGTTGAATTGTTATTTCCTGATTTGTTGTTATTTTTAGAAGATCTTTCCTTTCCTGTTCACTAGCTGCAATCTTATCTTCGAGGTATGAAATTCTATCTTCACTCATGTTGAGGTGTTTTGGGCAACTTTCAATAGAATTTTTGATGTCCTGTATATCTCTTTGAATGTACTTCATGTATTCTCTTTGTTTCTTATACTGTTTATTCATGGATTCTATCTTTGTGCTCTGTTCCTCTAATTATTTAGCTGTCTTCTTTAGATGTGTTCACTATTTCTTTCACTTCTTTTATCATTTCTTCTTTTAACTGGAGATTATTTCTAATTTGAGCTCCTTTATAGCTTCCCATACTTGCTTCTTTATTTCAGTTGATATTATTTCAGGTATGTCAGGTGTATGACCAGTATTTTCTTCTATGTATGTGGCTCCCAGGCTTTTTTGGGATGGGCTGGAGGTTTGAGATTGCATTTTGGTCTTTCATTTTGTCATTTTGCTATATTTCTGTGTTTTGAGCAATGTTCCAAAACTTTCCCTGAGTGAGTTGGGAATCAAATCCTGCACCCTCAACTCCTGGGACTCACGGGTCTTGGATCCCCTGGTTGAATGAAGGTCGCTGGGTGTGGTCCACTCAAGCCTGCAAAGCCTTTCAAGGCCAGTCAGTGTCCTAGGGGACTGGGTACCCAAGCACCCAGAGTGATGTCCCAAACTGTCCTAGGCCAGAGCCATGGAGCTTGAACTCTGCTCAATGCTGTGTGGGCCCATTTTCCCTCAGAGCTGGCTTGTTCCCTTGGTTGAATAAAGGTTGCTGGGCATGGTCCACTCAAGACCATGAAACCTATCCAAGCTAGTCCAATGTCTTAGGGGGCTTGCGGGCACCCCAGCACTGGGAGTGATATCCCAAACTCCCCAGAGCCAAGGCCTGTGAGTTGGAACTTCCCTTGCCCTAGCAGCTGCTAGGGCCTACCTCCCCTCAGTTCCTTGTTATTTTAAAAATTTCTTTCAGTTTGTGAACATTAACTTCCATCTTTTTTTAAGGTCTGAGAGTCTATTTTCAGTTTCATTCAAGCTGTTTTGCCAGTTTTCAATTGAAATTTTAATTTCTTGAATATCTCTTTGTATCTTTTTCATGCATTCTAATTCTTTCCTATATTTTTCACTCAAGGTTTTCATCATTTTCTTATGTTCCTCTTTTTTGTTTATCTATATCTTCTTTAGATATGCTCAGCATTTCTTACATAATGGTTGTCATTCCATTTTTTTACCTGAGAGGTCATTTCTGATCTCATTTTCTCTATTGCCTCATGGAGTTGTTACTTTACTTTGTTATTATCATTTTAAGAATTTCAATTCTGCACTTCCCAAATTCTTCATGTCAGTGTCTCATGAGGTTGTTCTAGATGAGCTGTAGGTCTGAGATTGCATTTTGCTCCCTTATATTGTCATTTTATTAGATTCCTCCAGACTACCTGATTAAGTCCAAGGTGCTTCTTTCACTGACTGAATGTCATGTGGTGTAAAGTGGTGTGCAAGGCACCTTAGTTATGAACACTGAAGTTCATGTGGTGTTATGGTTTATAGCTAGATGTTCCCACAAAGCCTGATTCAGTAATGGAAGTTGACCCTCTCAAAGGCAGCTGAACTTAGTTTTTGTGGTTTGTTCATGTCTAGCATTGGGATTGGCACTTTGAGTGGTATACCCACCCAGAAGTAGGTTGCCAGTATGCAATATAAGTAGGAAAAGAGGTGTGCTTTCCCCTTTTTGCCCTTTTGTTTTTGCTGTTTTTGGTGTCTGCTGCACCTGCCATAAAGAGTTGCCCCTCATCAATGCCACCTTGCCTTGGAGACAGCTGAGCATGGACTGAACCTTACAAAAGCTGTAAGCTTAAAAACCTTTCCTTCCTTCATTTTGGGTGTCAGGTGTTTTGTCTGAGCAATGAAACATAACTGAGACACAGGGTAATGGAAAAATGACAGATGAGGTTTCTGACCTCTCTCAGCTCACCAGTGCTCACCAGAGTCTCTGGATGGGGCTCTTCCAAATCCATGTTTTCCCCTGGGATACTCCAGTGATGACACCTGGGCATTGTGCTGGGCTGGGAGGGGCTTGTTTCCTCCAAGTCTTATGATGTTGGCCAGGACAATTCCCTGATGGATGGTGTCAGGACATTGAACTGGGTTGGGTGAAGCTCTGATCTTCCAGGACTCACATGGATAACTGAGGCATTCTACCAGTGGATGGGGCTGGGACTCTTGACAGGGCAGAGATCAGATCCTCTGGGACATGCATGGCTAGCTGGGACACTCTCCCAGTGGAATGTTCCTGGACACTGGGCTGGGAAGAGATTGGAACCTTTAGGACTTGCATGTCTATCTAGAAACTCCTTCAATGGACAGTGCTGGGGCTCTGGTCTGGGCTGGGTAGGTTTCAGTACCTCTGAGATCTGTCTGGCTAACTAGAGTGCACTCCAGAAGTATGATGCTGGGGCCTTATACTGGGCTAGGTAGGGCTCAGAACCTCCATGACCTGTGTTGCTGTCCAGGAAGTTCCCTTGATGGACAGTGTTGAGCCTCTGGGCTGTACCAGGTGGGCCTCAGTACCTCTGGGATTCATCCTGCTGGCCAGGGTTCTCCACTGATGGATTACACTGAGATAATTGACTGGACAGAGCTTGGAACCTCTGGGATCCATGCAGCTATCTGAAGCACACACCCAAAGTATAGCACGGTAGTGTCACTCTTGGGTGGAGCTTGAACCCTCCAGGATCTGTGTGGCTGGCTGGGGTGCTCCCTAGTGAATGGTGCTCAAGTTCTGGGATGGGCTAGGTGGGGCTTGGTACCTTCAATATTTTCATGGATGACTAGGCACACTTCATAAGTATGTTGCCAGGGCTTCCTGTTGGGCTGGGTGGAGCTCAGAACCCCTAGGACCCACATGGCTGGCTGGGGTGCTTCCCCCATTGGATTGCAGTAGTATGCTGGGCTAGGCAGAGCTCAGATTCTCCAGGACCCATGTAGCTAGCTGGGGTGCACCCCTGAGGTATGACACTAAGGCTTTGACCTGGGAGGAACCATTTCTTGAACCTCACAATGACTACAATTTTCTTTGTACCTGACATTATACAAAATAAGTACATTGTATTTAAGAGCATCATATCAAACAGATTGAACTATTAACCTTCTCTTGTTCAAATCTAAGTGTAGAGATAATATTTTATTGCAGGTAACATTTTAAATAAAAGAAATTTAATTGCTTTTTTTATTTCATGTGCCTGATGTTTTGTTGAAAGTGTTGCTGCCAATTAATCTTTCAAATAAAAAGTTTTCCAAACCAAACATGTTCTGAGGTAAAAGTCCAAAAACAAAATTCTTTGAAAGCCAGTTTTGTATTTTGTCAAGCATGGTACATCTAAAGTGATGATAATCAAGTAAACAACAGCACCAACCATTAAACTGAACATATTCAAATATCATGACTTATAACCTAGACTTTTATCTCATAGCTAAAAGCACTAACAAGCCTAGGGAAGAGTTATCTAAAACAATGAAAAAAATCAGTCATGTTTCAATTATCATTCATGCATTCAGAATTTATTCATTAATTCAAGTTTGTGATTGTACAGTAGCAAAAACAAGAGATTGAATCATCAGAGTTCTTATGGTTCTGGGCTGTAATATCTATAAGGTCATCTGTCTGACAGGTGTCACTGTTGATTCTAGTTTACTTCTTTGGAATTGTAGTGAGAAGCCAATGCAGAGGACTACATAGTATGTCACTACTTTACTCATTCCATTCTCTACCTATTCTCTGTCTCAATATTTATAGCAAACACTACTATAGACCTTTTTTGATTGATTCTGAGTATGCTTTTCACCTAAGGGAAGTGTAGATTTCCATCGCTAAGGAACACAATGGGTCTGATGGTTGATATATTGTGTCAACTTGATAAATTTAGAAATTTAAGTGATTCAGCAGGAGGCCAGTGTCCTCATTTTGTGAACATTCCAAGCCTGTGCAAAAGGAGTGATGGAGATAATGTGAGTGCTACACACACCCTAGGGTGGGCAGCCTGCATAAAATATAATGGAGGAAAAGAGGCTTGTTCTCCAGATCACTTTTTTGCTCTTGTTTTTGCTATCTTCCACCGTGAATTATACCACCCTGCCTGGGAGCCAGCAGATTACTGTTAGTCACACAAACTGTGAGCTAAACAAATATTTCCTTCCTTATTTGGGGCATTGGGATTTTTTGTCTTAGCAAGGAGAGAAAAGTAATCAAAACAATGGGTAAAACAGAAACTAAAGCTAACTTGAAACATGATTGAGAGTGAGTTATTGTGACAGATCCTCTTTAGAAAGATGTTGCTACAGCTATATCCATTCCCTTGTCTTTGAGTCCCTCTAACTATACTTTTGTGGCTATGAGTGTGTGTATGTGTGTGTGTGTGTGTGTGTGTGTGTGCACAGATGCATGTGGGTATTTTGTATAAAATACATGAAGGAAGCAAAACAATTTTGAAGAACGAGCTTCACATAACAGTCATCTTCAAGAGTTGCTGTCAGCTTCTAACAAAGGTCAGTCTGAAAGTACAAAGGCCTATATAGGCTGGCCAGCCAAAAACATAGTGATATAGGTCAATTCAGTGGTGATGGCATTGTGAGTTTCAGTCTTTGCTTAAGGCTGTACATATATATGGTCTCTTTTGCAAAAGGCTCTGTGCCTTTCAAAACAGAGCAGTAACATTTTCTCTGTTTTCAGTGACTTGCCACCCTGTGGTTTTTAACCCATTTGTTTTACTATTACTGATTTTATATTCCAGATTCTGTAATTCATTTACTGTTATAACCTACAAAAAATTAGAAAAATTAGTAGTTAGGTCCTTGAAGAAATCTGAAGACAATCAAATGGATCATCCAAGAATATCAGGAGATGTAATTAGTGAATATCTCTTAAGATACCACAGTGTGTCCTAGGCAACTAAGTGTGCATGCATTGGTGGTAATACATGTTATCCACTTATGATTTATTTCTAGAGTGCATGTAGAGGTAAGGAAATG
Organism: Hydrochoerus hydrochaeris; assembly: GCA_004027455.1. Lineage (NCBI taxonomy): Eukaryota > Metazoa > Chordata > Mammalia > Rodentia > Hydrochaeridae > Hydrochoerus > Hydrochoerus hydrochaeris. The sequence goes on from PVLA01011106.1 coordinate 39,363, forward strand.
AGAGATCATTTGAACAGAACTCAAAAGATTGACTTGTTGCTTTTTGGCTGTACTAACTGTTATCTCTGCTATCTGGAGCAAAGTTTTGGGTTTAAACAACTGAAACTAGTAGAGTAACTATTAACAAAAACAAGAAGATTCATGGTAGAGCATGAGGATTTGAGGTGAGAGTCTTGTGTATGTCAAAATTTAACATCCAAATAGAGATAATAAAGTGGGCAGTTGATCATGTGAGTCTAAAATACAGGAGAGATCTGAGCTGGAAGCAGAAATTTGAGAGTTACGAAATAGATGTGGTATTTAAAGCCATGAGACTAAAAGAGACCACTGAGAAAATGTGTGTAAAGGCAGAAGACTAAATACTGAGTACTTCAATGTTAAGAGGTCAATGAATTAGAAGAAGAACTAACATAAAAGCCAAAGAAATGTCTGCGCGCCAAATGTAGTCCCTGGAGCAGACCAGGATTTAGCAATTTTGTCAGAGTTCAGAACTAGAAAGGACAGCAGAGAACACGTACTCCGATCAAAAATAACTAAAGTAAAAAAAAAAAACAGGAGCTTGGGCACTACTTCCAATTTTATGCTTAGGTAGGTGAACTTTACAGGTCATATGACTTCTTAGTATCTCTATTTTCTATCTATACAGTGGAATATTCAAACCAAATGATTTAAAAGGTTTAATTTGTCATATTTCCATATTCTCATTTTACAGAAGAAGAAACTGAATCCCAGAGAGACAGTAAATGACTTATACAAGAATCATGGCGTTAGGAATAGAAAATAGTCCAGTGGGTCCACTATACTATTGTTTTTAAATCCCATATGCATGCTAGAATCCCTATGGAGTATTTGATAATGTTGATCATTAGGTTCTAAATTTAAACTGTATCATTTTGTTGGGCTGGGCTGGATTTGGCATTCCTATTTTTGACACTCCCAAGCTAATTCTAATGTGTAGTGAAGGTTGAAAACCTCCTGCTTTACATTAAAAGAGTATGGTGGTATCTTGCTAGTTGTACATGTTTTTGCATCTTAACTTGCATTTCCAACATAAAAATGACTGAGTTTAAAAATTTTTTAAAGATGAAGATTGTTACAGCAGGTTAGCTTTCCAGACCTTGTGAAACTAAAGTAGCAAGTATCAGGTTTCTTTAAAGCTTGGTAAAATAATATGACCATAGCTCCTTTGAGTTCCATCTTAGAATTGAAATATTATGGAAAACCATGAAGATATGGCCATGTGTGGGTAAGGCGATTGGAGTAGAGGTTGTTTCTCTTTCTATATACCTTTTAGGAAAGACATACAAGGATTATTCCAAAAACAACTTACAAAGTAAATGAGTAGTGCATCAGACATAAGATGCAAATATTGTTGCTTTTGCCATACATATTTGTTAGGTATAGTCATGTGATCTATTGTACCAGCCTTATCAGTTTATATAAGTTTCTCACCAAAGCTTTATCACTCAGCACACAACAGGATTTAAGATTTCTTGATTAAAACTATACTTTCTATACACTAGAAAATTTGACTCAGTTTGTGTGTGTGCATGTGTGCGTGTGTGTGTGTTTAAAATTAGGTTCCAGTATTCACTTCCTTTGGGAAGCATGAGTCTAGGAAAACATCCAGTTTGAACTAAGACAGGACATAGACATAGACATAGACTGTGGAGCCATGTTATTTACAATTTTTTCACACGTATCTATCACTCTGCTTGTGTCAAAAAATGATTTTGTTATGTATAATGCACCATTAAGTAGCCTGGTAAGTTTTCTTTAAACTCTTGTCTCTTCAATACTTGGTTTTTGTGTAAAGTGCCCTTTAAATTACTGAATCTGTTTTTTAGTTTAGGTGCAACAAATACATTGTGTATGACTTAGTTTGTCCATAAAATTGTCATATTTGATATATTTAAAGAGGTGAAGGCCTGGGGGGAGAAAAATAGAAAAAGTCAGGGGAGAAACCAAGCAACTCTTCAGAAACATTTTTTCCTCTGGGTCTTCATAGCTCTATTCCACTCAGACATGCAGCACATAATAATGAACATAGGTTTAGAACATACTCACAGATAGTTCTAGGGCAGCTAAGTCTCAAGATAATTGTAATTTTTAAAAATAGGTTTCACCGTTGTTTGGAACCATCTACAATTCAATTTACTTTATCGCACAAGCCATGAATAATTCTGTGAAAGAAAATGGACGAGCTAGTGCTGCCAGGCTGGTTCAGCATTCCAGAAACATGCACTTCTATGGATTCAACCAGTTGATAAGGACAGATTCAAATGGAAATGGAATTTCAGAATATGTAATCCTGGACACCAACGGGAAAGAATGGGAACTCCATAGCACCTATACTGTGGACATGGAAAGGGAGCTGCTACGGTTTCGAGGGACCCCTATTCACTTCCCTGGTGGTAGGCCCCCTAAAGCAGATGCAAAATGCTGGTTTGCAGAAGGGAAGATCTGCCAAGGAGGAGGTAAGGAATGGAAAATCACTAGTAGTTATTTAACTTAGCTGGGGTTAACAGGGAAGCACTTCAGGAAAAGGCATATTTTTATATCAAAGTAGTCATAAAATAGATCATTTCCATTAAGGTTACAAAAACATTTTGGCATTTTATCTACTTAATTTAAAATAATAAGAACAATGAGAGATACTTTTCAGTTTTAAATAATCACCCACTATTTAAAAACCTCTCTACCATTCATTTTTTCCCCTTTTTCCTAAGGAAGTTACCCTAATAAGAGGAAGGAATTTGCCTTCCTCTTGGTAGTTTGTAATATGTGACCTGTGATTGATTTCCCTGTAGAAAGTTCTCCTATCTGTCCTTTGATCCATCCAAATCTTGCCAGTCAGGTCCTACCACAGAAATATCATATATACACTCTTTTCTGAGTGTCTAAATGTTCTAAATGTCTGTACCTTGCAGGTTAGTCCAAAATTGATTTTCAGTTGTTTCTTCTGTTTGTTGTATAACTTCACTTTCCAAATATACTGTTACTTGAGGGCAGGGACCATAGATAATAATTCTTATGCCCCCCCCAAATGCCCATACAGTAGGCATCCAGTAAATACTTGCAGTTTAAGTGACTAGTAGAATTCCTGTAGCTTGTGGAAAAGGGAAACTTCATCAAACCTCTGAAAGCCAGCGGGGACCTTTGGAAGGACTCATATATTTTTATGCAAGTGTATACTGCACCCTTCCCAAACCAAATGCCTCTATTTCAAAATGACTTTGATTTCTGTTTTGTTTACATATGACATATCCAAGTTCCTCCCTACACACATCATTACATATTTTCCTCTGAAACCTTAGTTATCTATTAAAATGTTTAGTTTTACAGAGACTAGGTTACATGCTGATGAAAACTCTAATTATCAAAACCAGATTTACCCTCCCCTTGAAGGACAAGTACTATCTTTTTCTTCTATAACACATGAGGTCTGTGGGCTCGGGTGAATTAAAGTGACTTTTTATTTTATGAAGGCAACATAATATTCACACTTCACATGTGAGATAACGTATTTGTTCTCAAAAACTCTATTGTTGTCCAGCTTAAATTAAAGTACTCAAAGTTTTTCATTTGTGGACCTTTTCTGCCAAAGAAACACCCCAGTCAGCCTTAATTCATGTGATTTGTTATTGTCAGAGTGGAGAGTGGTTTTGCTTCAGAACAGTGAAATTGCTTTCTGTGTCCATAAAGTCAACAAGACAGACTGTGCTGTAGGAAAATGGAATTAGGTTAGGTAGATGTGACTTGATTTTAGAGTCACCAGAAAACATGAGGAGTTACTCTGCAGTGCTCTTTATTTACGGCCTTTCTCTGATAATGCTGTTCTTCCTCTTCCTCTCATTCTTTGCAGGCATCGACCCTGCCTTTGCCATGATGGTCTGCCTTGCTTTGCTTATGGCCCTGCTATTTATTAATGGATTTGCTTACTTTATAAGGTACATTTTTGTTGTTTTTGTATATACAAAATACAAGACCATAATAGCCTTGTTAATATTGATTTCCAGGAAGTCATGTTTTAGTACAATTGCCTTATTACAGGATCTCTGATTTTCTTTATTCTGTAGTGATTTACCATCCACCTAGCAGTGTTTTTATGATGGTAAGAATAACTTCCTCAGCTGTGTTGTCAGTATTGTTGTCCATGAGTAGATTTGGCTCTAAACACAGTGGTGAAATAAGCAAACAAGTACTTCAGGATCTATCTACACTTTATTTGTACACCTTTTGCCTTTCAGTATTTTCTATATACATTTCCTTCTCCAAATGGGGAATGGAGGTGAGATATTTTAGTAAGTTCTAAAAATTAAACAGATTTTGACTAAATCCAAGCTCTGGGAATAGTGGTACTAACTCACAGGAGTTTAGTGTGTATTAAATAAATTAAAGTAAGTAAAATACCTAGAACAGTCCCTGACTTACGTTAGGTGTTGAATAAATAGTAGATATCAAACTCTTTCCAGGAATAGAGGACTGTCTTGCAAATTGTTGGGAGCTCAGGATCCTCACTTTGAGCCTGTGCTTTTTGTCTAGGATATCATGATACAGATTTCTACTGTCTTTCTTCCTTAGACAAAAACTATCCTATCTATCAGCATCAGAATTGTTATCAAGTCTTCATTTCTTTCCCTCAGATTCCCTTAATAGGTGATAAACTGTTTTAGGACCAAGGTTAAGTGGCAGAAAAAGGATTAACTTTACACTGCTGTCTTATAATCTTTGAATTTTAAGAGTTGTACATTCTCTGTGCTATGAATGTTTGGGAAAAGTGAAAGATGAAATAAATCACAATTCTCCCACTTTACCATGCAAACCATACCTTTGTTACCTCTTTTTATGAGTAGTCCTGAAAACAATATGGTAAGGACTAGCAGGGAATAGAGTAGAGCTATTTTGGTGAGTTTCAAGAAAAATGTCTAGAGTATATTTGATGGTCATGTACCTTGAGTAAGTCACTTAACCTTTCTTGGCTAGAATTTTCACAATTATAGAGTGAAAAAATTGAATTAATGTTTAAGAGTGGTTATAACTCTGATATTTTAATGTTGTGAGATCCTAGATTGAAACCATAACAGATGTTACTGTTAGTGTTTAATGTGTTGGTATCACTGTGAAAATCTGATATCATTGAATAGCCCAGAAAGAAAATTAATAAAGACACAAAGATTAGTAAGCAGCTTATGAGTTGCTAAAGCACATTTGATAAAGACATTAGTTCAAAGGAAGTTTTTCTTCTAATTTCTGGGACACTGACATGTCTCTGCTAAGAACATAAATTTCATATCTTCAGCTTCTGCTAAAGAATAAAGCATTTAATGAACATCTTTAGATAATTTTCAAAGATATATGGCACCAACACAAAGCACTTCACCCATATAGAGAAATTTGAGGTTTAATAAACAGTCAACACAGTGCTGAAACATTCCATGGCAAAGTAAACAATGGAGTCATACTCAGTTGCTAATATTACCTATCACTCTCTCAAATTATAGTTCTACTAGTCTTTCCTACTGAATGGACTGGTTCTTTAGACTTTGAGTAAGCCAAGCCTGCAATTCTTGCGAAGAGGAGGTTGAAAAAACCCATAGGATGGTGGGTTTGTTTGGAGCTTGTGGGCTGAAAGGCAAAGAAGACTGAAGAGGAAAATGATTGGAGAGGAAAATGAGTTTGAGAGAATTGGTACTTCAAACGGTCACAAAAAACTCAGAAATGGGAGATAGGTACATCATTTTCCAGAGTCACTTGCTTTTTGGTTCTTCAGCTAACAAAGCACAAAAGATGTCCCCTCTTTGCCACTTTCTTACCTCTCTCTGCCTACCACGGCTGCAATCAGAAGAGCTGAGTGGCTGATTAGTTTCTGTAATAGATGGTGATTACTTGTAGGAGACTGCCTCTTTGTTCCTTCTTTTTCTGTGTGTTTTGATTGTTTAAAAAATTTTTTTAGAAAGAAAGATGTGCAAAGAACCCAACCACCCCAAAACAAAGAATTCTTTGAACTCCTCTTTTCTCCCTACTCCTCTGAACTAGATTGCCTTGCCTTTGTATAAAGCTTTCTGGTGCTTTGTAACACTAATGATGATAATGATAATAATGAGCCTTTATACATTCATAGTACTTTATACTTTCAGAGCACTTTCACATACATTATCTCATTTGATTTTCAAAACAACTCTGTGAAGCGGGTAATGCAAGGACTATTATCCTGCTAGAAAGGAGACACTGAGGCATGAAGAGGTTAAATCATTTATTTAAGGTCACCTCCACCTAGCTAATTACTGGCAGATTTGCACTGTCCCCCATCTCTGGATTGAGGCTCCAATTCACTTTCTACTAGAATGTATTTTGCAGCATGCTTATTTTTACAGGTGTAAATGCTTTAAAACAATTCACTGCACACATGAAGCAAATAAGTTAGGGAGTAATGTTTTACTTGCCAAAAGATTCATGTGCTCTATGTGAGAATTTACTGCAGGGTTCTTTTAATTTTCTCTGCAGGGCAGCATCTCCCACTGTGATAAGGGACACATTTGTTGGCAGACAATTAGAAACACACTAATTGTTTGTTTACAAACCAGTGAAGTCACTGGGAAAAAATTGACTGGGTTGCTAATACTTAAAGCAATATCGACGTTGTAGACTTCTCCTTAGAGCAGCTTGACTAAGCATTTTGAATTAGTGTATTTTTTCTCCATTCTGGCTCATGACTTTAACACATTCCAAAGAATGATCACTATGGGGTTATGGAAAACACAAAGCCAAAATCTAGATGTCAGAATCTCTAAGAAAAAAAACAAAAACAAAAAGAAACAACCCCCCTCCAAAAAAAAACCCCACACAGACTAATTGGAGGCTTCCTTTGGGTCCTCAGGTTTCCTGGTCAGACTTACCTGACCATGTAAATAAGCATCATAAACTCTTCTGTGTCAGTAATTGATTTCTAGGAAAAAATTACATTCTCTGTGAAATAATGGGCATCTTTGCAGAAAATCTTGTTTTAACTGTGTCTATGTAGTGTTCAGACAAGAGGTCAATTCAGTAAAAGAAAAAAAAAAACACCCAGTCAGTCAACTTGTTTGGAATGGTGCAGACAAAACAACAAGCTAATTGAATTTTTCCACTTTTCAACCTGTTGCTTTGGCAACGAATTGATGCAACTTTGCAAGATAAGTGGTCTTATGGGCAGAAACCTGGGCCTATAGCCAGGGACCAAGGATTCAAGTTTCAATTCTGTCTAAGGCTAGGGAATCTCACAAAATTTGCTTAACTTTGTTTTGTTTACCTAATGTGTTTTGTCTATAAAATGGAGATTTATGAATCTTGGCCCTGGTATTATCATGAGAATGCAATACCAGAAAACGTATTGAGTTGTTTAAAAGTATTCAGAGGTAGGTGTTGTTTTGAATGTGCTCTTGATATGGTATTACCATTTTATTAGTCTGAGATCCTATCTCCATGCAGTATACTCATCTTTCTCTTTTGATGCCTCTTAAGAAGCATTTTAATTTTCTCTTTTGGTGTTTTTAACTTTCTAAGTCATGAGGACCAGCATTGTTGCCTTCCTTTGCTGTGGGTATTATGATAAATATCTATGTATGGTTTTCTTCCCAATTATCTTGTATATTCTTAACCATTGCTTTAGCAAATCAACCCTGCCTTTGAAAACCATCCCTTCCCCTATGACCTGATTTCATGTTTCATGTTGTTTCAGGCATCATATAAATAAAATCCAGTTGATTAAAGGGCCCAACAGAATTCTACTAACTTTGGAGGATGTAACATTTATTAATCCCCACTTTGGCAGTAAGGTAAGGAACAGCTCCTTCTCTTGTTACACTGTCTTATATTGTAGCCACAAGCCACAAATGACTGTTGAACACCTGGCATGTGTCTAGTCTCAATTTTAATGTGCTGTGAGAGTAAAATGCATATTAAATTTAGAAAACTTAGAATCACAAAATGTAAAGTATCTCATTAAGTTGTGAAAAAGATGTAAAATTATTGATTACATGTCAAAATAATATTTCAGATATATTGTGTTAAACAAAACATAGTAAGGTGAATTTTCCTTGTTTCTTTTCATGTTTTCCAGTGTGATTTCTAGAATACTTAAAGTTACATTTGTAAAATGGAATATTATGCAGCCATAAAGATTGCTTTTTTATTTTTCTGTGCTTTTTTCTCTTAAAAAAGAGAATGAAATCTTGTAATTTACAGCACTATGGATGGAACTGGATGACAGTATGTTAAGTGAAATAAATCAGTCACAGAAAAACAAATGCCACATATCCTCCCATGTGTGAAATTTAAAATAGTTTACTTCGCAGAAGTAGACAGTACAATAGTGTTCACTAGAGAATAGGAAGTGTAGGGGTCAGGGACGTAGATGAAAGGTAGCTACTACCAAAATGCACTTAGGTAAAGGGGTTAAGTTCTAGTATTCTACATCATAGTTGGAGGACTATAATTTAAAAGAACTTATCATATATTTTATAAAAACTACAAGAGAAGATTTCAAAGGTTCCCAACAAAAAGTCATGACAGAAATGATAGGTTTAAAGAGATGAAAATACTAATTACCCGATACGATCATTACACATTGTATATAGACATAAAATCATTATACTGTAACCCAATAAATATGTATGATTATTAAATGTTAATTAACTGTTACATAATGTGGTTCATGTTATACTTCAGTTATGTCCTACTAAAAAATGTGTCATGGAATAAATGTTGTACACTTTGGGCAATAGCTTAACTTTGACTTCATAGAGCCCTTTTTTGTATGTTTGGATTCAATATTTGATAACTTGTTCCTCAAGGGTAGGGGTATGATTTTGTAATATTAAACTGTAAAAACTGACCATGTGCTTATAATTTAACAGGTTCATTTAAAAGTTTGGTGAGCAAAACAACTAGTAAAAGAGGGTTGACTTTCAACAAGGAGATCGGGTTATGTTTGTGTTGTTATAGGTGATCTTCATTAAGGTCCTGCTACTGTGCTCTGTATCTGGACTAAGTTTTCTGAGAGATGGCATATAATCTTTGCCCTCAAGGGATTACAATCTGGTTAAAGATACAAATCATGTCACACAAGTGAGTTGATAGTGACATTTTACAGAAAAGAAATTAGAAATACAATGGGACTTCAAAAGAGAAAAACAGTGGAAGGAAGATTTTCAGAGACCCAGAACCAAAACTGTATCCTAAAACAAGGAAGGATAGAATTTGGCTAGGTCACAGACTATAGACTGACTAAACCTTATGTTTGATCCTCACAGTTTAAAAAAATAGCAGCCAGAATTTTGAAATTATGAAATTAACACACAGAAATTCAGATCTCTGGATTTTCTTTAGAAGTTGGGTGGCAAGTGTGGGTGTTCTATTACACAAGCATGATTATAGATAACAATATTGTATTGCATAATCCAAAATAGCTAGAAGAGAGAATTTTGAATATGCTTATCATAAAGAAGTGACAAGTGTTTGCAGTACTGGGTAGCCTAAGTATTGAAAATTGATCAATATAGAATTTATAAGCATACCAAAATGTCACATTGTACCCCATAAAGATATACAGTTATTGTAAATAAAAACAATTTTAAAAGCTGAAAAGTCTGTCAACCTTATTAGGGTTCATTGTAGCAATTAAAAGAAACTCAATAATAGGTCTCCTTTTTGGAAGAGGAAATTTTTCTACAGTTTGGTAGTTTCCATCACACTATATTGCCCTATACTTGGATTATGTCACCTATTTTGTTATCTTACTGTCTCTTATAGGCATGCTAAGCAGAGGAAAGTGTATAAACAAAAGCTTAAGGAAGACAGTGTGTGGATAAATATTTGGTTAAAGGTAGCTAGCGTGTCTACTGTTAGTCTCTGTGACTGCAGTAATGAGACTAGTCTGCAAATTCTTGTGAAGGAAGGATGTAGGGAGCGAATGAAAACACATCATATTGTTCTCATATGGAATTTACTATTGATATAACACTGTAGCAGATTTGAGAATTAATGATCTCAGTGACTGAGCTGACCATTTGTTCAAATGTGATATGGAAAGGTACATTTAATTAGTTGGCATGGTGACAATGGGTTTTCACAGTACTATCTTGTGCAGGTAGAGTCAAGTGAACTGTTGAGTTGTTTAATTTAAGTCTCATTTACAGCTCTGTTTCTTACTTTTTAAAATCATCATATCTCTTTGTAAGGTTGATATCTTGTTCCTAGAAGTGTACTGACAAAAACCAAAATTATCACTGTGCCTAAAAGCTACAGTCTACCCTCATGCCACAAAACCTTGCTGGTATTAGTCTCCATTTTAAAAATCACTAGAGGACACTAGGACTCATGGTGGTAGAATTTATCTGTATTTATCATAGTCAATATAGCTGCTATGAAAATTTCTATCTCAGGCCAGGGATTTAGCTCAGTGGAATAAGCACCTGCCTGGCAAGCGTGAGGTCATGACTTCGATCCCTGGTACCACAAAAAAAAAAAATTCTATCTCAAGTAGTAGAAAGTAAAAATGTTGAAGCATAAGCTCTGAAGCAATTCCAACATATAACTCATTACTAAGAAAAGAGTGATTCTGTGATGAGATGTTTTATTTAAACAAATATCTACTTATTATCCATGTCAAATTACAGACATGTCAGTTAATCTAGATTATTTGACTTGAAAGTCTCAAAATAATACGTGTTGCTGAATCTTTGATTTAGTTTTTCTTTGTACAGACTTTGTAGCATTTAGTAAAGTCTAGAGAACCTCCACTTAGGCCTCTTCTTTATGGTACTAAAATTTCAAATGTATTTATGTGACTAAAATATGCCAGTTCTTATAAAAAACTCATAGGTACTACAGTAGTGCTAAAGTCAAATGAACAGAATACCTAGATTTAAAATTTCAACCATGATTGTAGTTCTTTTATTTTGACAGAATGAGAATAAAAAAATCAATCATCACTGATTTTTACCATATGAGTGAGAAGAATAAATAGAAATAAGAATTTATAACCTTATAAAGAATATCTATTTTTGTTTTAATATTTTGTTCCAGGCAAAAAAGAATGGAATTACCCTAGAAGAACATAGTTTTTGGCCTCAAGATGACTTTTGGCATTTGACTTGTGACAAGGATTCTGATGGGGAAAGATGTGGGGGGGGTAGCATATGTTTTCCTTAGTTGCTGTGTAGTCACATACTTGCAGCTGGCTGTTTCTAATCAGTCAAGATTATTCAAGAGTTCCATCCAAAAGTAATGTCTAAAAGGGTAAACTCTGGGAGAACACAAAATTCATTAAGTCTAGAAAAATTGTCAGGTCAGGAGAAATCAAGTTATGAAAGGAAGTTTTTAGAAGAAAGTGAATCTGAAGTCCAAATATATGTGGATTTTAACAGGTCCTACCGCTTTCTCCCTTGCCCTTCATGGAGAGGGCTATGCCTCATTATATAGATCTAAGTGATACTGATGAGATATAAAAATAAAGACTGAAAGGCAAGTAGATTCCTCCCTGACCTTTCTCTGTTGGAGAGAGTGCAGGTTGACACAAGGGTTATGTGAAGAGGCAAGTTTTACAACTTCTCTGAATCTTGAGCTGTTGGAATTTTATAACAGTATGGACTGAATATAGTTCAACATTGTCTTAGAATTTTGACCATAACCGTCTTGGTAAAAAGGGCACATTTGGAGATAGTGAGAACAATACTGAAAAACCTGTTGATTTATTGTATCTTCATTTGAAGTATGTCTACTGGTTCAGTTGAAGTTATAGTTCAATTTTAAAGGTTAACACATATTGCAAATAACTCTCCCTCTTATCACTCAACTTTGAAGTTCACTGTTGTCTTTTATCAGACTTATGTGTGAAAATTAACCAATTAAGGAGTAGAGAATTTAGCCTAGTTAGCATCAGACTTATAAATCATGGGCAAATGATTTACTCATTTTCTATCATTTCATTGCTTTTGGGATACCATATGCTTTTAAACTTAGCCCCACAGAAAGGATAGAATTCAGTATAATAAAAAGAACCAGTCCTAAGAGTCCTAAGGGATTTGTCCTATTTCTGTAATTTTTAAAATATTGGATTTTTATAAATAGCACTTATAACTAAATTATTGATACATGATATTGGTAAACTCATTCTTTTTTGTTTCAATTTCTTGTCTACAAATGGAAGTTCCTAGATTTAAAAGGCTCTGAATAATAGGAAAATACTAACAAATTTAATGTAGACCCACAAATAGTTACTTTCTTATGAACAGAATAGAGAAAATAAGCATAGTACCTATACCATAGCTCAGTGTTCTGTCTTAAATCATGAAAGTTTTATTCATAACTTTTTTTCTTAATGCTTTCACAGAGAGGAAGTCGGGCCAGTGTAAGCTTCCAGATCATCTCCGAGGTTCAAAGTGGGGTGTCCCTGAGGCTCTCCCTTTCTTCAGGAAGTCTAACTCCAGCTACCTATGACACTTCCAACATAGCAATTTATGAGGTAAAACAACCAATGTCTATCAAATATGTTGTATTCTTGCATTGTAAAATGTGCCAATAATTTAGAACTCAGTGTTTTGGGCAGAAATATTGAGGCAAATCTTCCAGGTTTTTATATCTGTGTTGACTTATAGACTTAATGGACTGACATTTTTGACAGTGATTTTCCTCAGCAAATAATTATGACCTCATTGATATTTCAACTCAATGTTTTTACTATGCATGTGGAGAAAAGTCTTTGAGACCCAAGTATTTAAACATTTCTTTCATCCCAAAAATCTATACATGAGAAGAGAAATAGAAGACTATAATAGTAAAGAAACATCTCCATGAGGTGTTTGGGATGAGATGTCAAGAGGCATGTCTGTGCTGGATGGGACTGTGGTACTCATTTACTTTCAATTCTAGTTCTTTCTACACTTGTTAATCCTATGATGTTATTGAAATATTTTTCATAAATTCATTTATTTTATTTTTCTTCACCTGTACTGTCTCTTTGAGTAACAGGTTACTTTCTGTTGTATAAAATAAATTCTTTTTTTATTTCAATGAAGTTTCTATCTTTCAAGATTTAAAAGGCCACTCTTTATTCCTTGTTCTGAGGTACTAGAATTTGGCAAACAGAACAAATATTGTAACAGTTGAAGACATGAACTGCTTATTCTCAGCAGGAAAGAGTTAAGCAGGGAGTAAAAGGGAAACAACAATGTCTCAACACTGTCTCACTGTCCTTCCTAAGTGAGACCTTCCCAGTGTGGTTTTCTTGCTTTGTTTGAAGATACTTCCCAAAGAAGCCAACACTTTCAACTTGAACAGTAACTACAAAGAAAGAATGAATTTTTAAATTGTTGATGTCATTGAATTTTCCAAGTGAATGTTCTGTGATAAGTAACACATGGGTACCTTGCTATGGTTTGAGTATGTCACCTCCAAAATTCAGGTGTTGAAATGTAATGGTCAATATAACAATTGTAGATTTTAAGAGATATTAGGTCATGAGGGCTCACTTCTGTCATAAGAATGGGATTAAGTGCCTTATAAAACAGGTTTTCTGAAGCATTTGTTTAGCTTCCCCTTCTATCTTCTGCCGCGTGAGGATAAAATGTTCCTCCTGTTCAGTGGAGGTAGTAATAAGAAACCATTGCAGACGTAGAGAGCAACCCTCACCAGACAACCAAAACTGCTATGTTTTGACTTTGGATTTCTCATCCTCTGTGAATTACTCAGCCTCACCAACGGACTAAGATAGGCCTACAGTGTCTGTATTGACATGACCTATGTATTCATTTTTTATACCATAGAAAGAAACCCCTGGATCTTACCTTTGACTTAATTTAATCAAAGAGATTTACTTGAAATATAAACTTGAAGTGTTAAATATTTGCCTTGTTTACTCTTTCAAAGATAAAATATAATATTATTGGATAGCCTTTGAATATCCAATGGAAAGGTTTATGGCTTTAAAAATGTATAAACACCCTAAGATTTGGAAATGAATCTCAATAAGCTTTGAGTATGATCTGCAACATGAAGGGTTGAGACAAGTTCTTAATCTTGGTCATTTGAATCTTCTTGGTAAACAAAAAGTATTTATTTTAAGATTCCTACCTCTGGTGATTCTGATTCTATTGGTATGGATTGGGATTAAAGCATTTATATTATTTTAAATTCTTGTTATATGCATCCAGGTTTCATAACTGGTAGAATAAGAGACATCTAAGGCTCTTCTAGCATATAATTCTCTGATTCTGTGGAAGAATTTATGTGTTGAATTGTGGTATGTTTTATTTTGTTAGATTGGAAGGATGAAGTGTAGAAATGAGATGGGGAAAATAAACATCTGTATGTAACTAGCCTTTAACAGTCTGTCAGATATGTCTTCATTTTGAGAGGAGACAAGGAATGGAGTTAGTTTTTAGAATAACTGTTAGATGATGAGTGGAGGGAACTTTATATTTACAAAAGGCACGTGATACTAAGAATAACCTCATGCAATGGAGGCAAGATCAGGCTGATGGCAGGGTGTGAAGGAAAACACTGAGACTGGAAAACCACCTGGCTATGACAAAAGAGGACTCTAAGGGAAGCCTAAGTCAAATGAATTTACAGATCAAATAATGTAGTTCCATATGCCTTTTTGGATTAAGAATATTTTAGAGGACTAATTCTCTAGATTTTGTTTAAAATAAAAGTTTCATAAGAATTTGGGATTCTTCTGGGATTGCCAGCTGATGTGCTAGATGTTAAGAGTACCAAATATCTGACAGCAAAGTATGGCTTCTCTAGGATGCACCATGTGTCTAGTACTCCATTGGCACCAATTCACACTTTGCTTGTACACACAGATGCAGAAACTTCAGTATTGTATAGTCACATCAGTCCTTATGTCACAGATATTCTTTGAAATGTGGCTTCTAGGCAGAAATATGAATGACAAATGCAGTGAGGACAAGTCATGGTCTGCTCTAATAGCCATAGTCCAGGGGAGTGGAAGTCAAGGGGGAAGGACTCTAATCCTGGTGCACTTAGGGAGAACCCACCGAATTCATCTTCCTTTTTGATTTTCTGACTTTTGCCTCAGTCTCTACCTGTATTACCTTCTTTGTCTCACTTTTATCTTTCTCTCCACGTATTCCCCCTTCTCACAGCCTTGTTTCTCTCTTCATATCCCTTATAGGTTTTTCTTTATCCCTTTCTTCCACCAACCATTCCCCTTTTTGTCTCCCCATCATAGAATCAGACATCATAAAAGCTGAAAAGGACCTAAGATATCATTTAGTAAGTAGAGCTCCATAGGTAGGGAAACTGAAGCTCAGATTAAGTGTCTATATAAACACTACTCTTGAGTTGAAGCAGCCTTATTTCTTGCTTCATAGTTAATACACCATGACCTTAGCACAAAACTGATGGAATTTAAATTACTTCTAAAAATCTTTATTGAATAGAGTTTGATGTCTCTTTCTCTTAATTAAAAAGTGAGTGATGAGTGAAGCATTTCATCATTCTTATTTTAAAAGAACAAAGCAAAGCAAATAGTGTGAAGATAAAACCTTCCCATTTCTTCTTTCCTCATTACTCATGAAATAAGATGCACACAGACTCAATAAAATTTGCTTACAAAGTTTGTGATAATTATTTAAATGTTAAATACGCACAAATTCCCCAAGCAACAGAAAGCCAAATAAGGGAAAATTGTAACAAAATAGGAGATGGAAGATCTTGGTTTAGTTCCAGGTGTGTTACAATCTAGGCTTCTGAATTTAGGCATGTCAATCACTTCCAGGTTTAGTTTCTTTATCAATATATAAAAGGTTGAATTAGGGCTACCTAAAGCTCTTTATTGTTCTTAAATTTAGTGATTTGTCATGAAAAATCTATGCTTAGTTACTTGTGGTGGTTAATAATCAAGAAAGAAGGCCAACCTATGTCTGTGGCAGGTCGAAATCCAGGAAGAAAGTATTATACTACCAGGTATAAGGCAGAATCAGGGCTACTATTACTGATGTTCAGGTTGTGAAATGCAGAAGGGCATTACATCTAAAAGTGTTCTATTCACAATGAATATATATATATACTAACTTATATGAACGTACCATAGGAGTTTGTCACAGAGATTCTTGTCTCCCAGTCTAGTCCTCGAATGGTATAGGATGCAGAATCTTCTGCATATGCACAATCTTGACTATGTCCCAGAAATTCCTTAAAGTTGTACTCTCTCTTGCCTTATATTCCTGGAAATCCAAGTCCAGCTTCTTTCACCCATATAGCCTGACGCCAAGCCTGACAAAGAGCCTCCTAAGATAGGCAGAACTTGGTCATATGCAGATTATCCATGCTGCTAGTGAAATCTTTTCCTTTCTGCCTGGGGGTTGTATGAATAATTGTGAGTGTGGAACACTATATATGCATTCAAAGTTGTTGTTTAATATTACAGGGTGGTCAGATGCTGTACAATATATACTCATATAATTAGTTGTTTGGTTTTGCACGCGAGAAAATGCCATTTTCTAATTAGCATAAAGGTGTCATAGTGGCTAATTGTGACTCTGGGCCAAGCAATGTTGCTGTAAATTGCTGGGAAGGCTTTTTTTGTTCATTGTTAAATACAACTCATAAGATTATTTTGTAAAAATCCCAATATTTATTAACTTAAGCTTAGAACTAGCTTTTGATTCTCTAAAAGATAAAGTCCTCTTAAGGGTAGAACTATGCCGGAGTCCAGCTGTGGCAGGGCTAGGGTTTCCCAAAGGTGGTCAGGGAGTCAGCGATTGAGAGACAGAAAACACTGCACACCAGTCTGTGAGTGAATCTGAATCCGCCTTTATTTTTTAGAAGCTGGAATATATATTTGCCAACCCTGGCAACAACCCCCAGCCCCAAGCAGGAAACGCCCCAGGCCCAGGGCCAGGCAGGGACAATCCCAAACAATAGGTTTTAATTGACCTCAACTCCAAGCAGGAATC
>PVLA01011107.1:0-56328 GCA_004027455.1 Hydrochoerus hydrochaeris
GTGTTAGCTCAGTGGCAATGAGTTCAATCCCCGGTACCACCAAAAACAAAAAAAACAAAAAACAACAACAACAAAATTAAGAATGCAAAAATGATTTTTTTCCCCAAAATGTAAGGTTTTATTGTCTTGGAAACAAATACAGTTTTAAAAATGCATTGTAGTATTGAGTCTGGCTGGTGGCAAAGTGCTTACTGAAGGCAGTGTGATGGGGACCTGCTGGGTGGTACATGCCAGGGGACCTCAGGTCACGGCCAACACTCCCGTTTGGTTCCCAGACCACCAGGTGTCACTGAGAGAGTCCCACAGCACCAAAGCTCACAAGAGGAAAAGGTAGCCATGAACACATAACTGCACCCAAAAAATAGCATGCATTGGTCAGCAATGTGTCACAAGGGACAGGCCTGTTCTCCCACCCTGGCCACGGGGACTCAGACAGTGGCTGGAGGCAGGGTCCTGTGACCTCCCCGGGCTACACGCCTCGATGTAAGTGACAGAAATGTTTCAAATGTTTGTCTCTCCCCCGCCCTGCAATGTCACTGCTCCAGAATACAAAAATAGTTTATAATTTCCAAATAACAGACATGTCTACACAGGCTGATCTCCCCTATCTTTAAGGACCTTAAAGGGGGAAAAAAATTTCCTCTACATGTGCTTACAAAGTGATTTTTCTCCAGTGAAAACATAAAATTTAGACTTTTAAGATTCTATTTTTTTTGTTTACTATTCAAGTGATTATTACTAAAACGTATAAAAGAATATGATCTTGAGGCATACTGAAAACCTTCCTACTACCGAAACAACTGCAACTGGTTTTACTAATACTTCAGAGATTTTTCTTACATAGCAGAAGTGAAAGGCAAACTTACTTGACTCAGTGGAATACAGAAAAGAGAATCCAGAACTGTGAATGATACTGACCTACATTACTAAGGTTGAGGGTTTCTAATTTTGTGTTTTGGTCCCAAAGTTAGTTTTTCCCCAGTATAGAAAAAGGGTCTGAAAACAACTATAAGTTGAATAAAGTAATTGAGGAGGTAACATCTTTTAATTTCATGTGACCTAAAAAAGGAAAAATAAAGGCAATGTTCAAAACATAAGAAAACTGTAGGGCCAGACATGGAGGGGCACACCTGCAATCTCAGCACTCAGAAGGCTGAAGCAGGAGGATCACTGGGAGCTCAAGGCCAACCTAGGCTTTATGGTGAATTCAAAGCCAGCCTGAACTATATAGTAAGATCCCATCTCTCTCCAACAAACAAGCAGTCAATATCTGTTTCTCAAAAATAAAAAAGGAACTGAGGACATGTTTAGTATAAAGGCTTTGATTTTAACCCCCAGTACTGCAAAGATAACACTAAAACATTGTTACAGTATGTTTCAATGAATTTTTAAACCTTTTTTCTCCGTTAATACTTTGTAAGAGCAATTAAACTTATGATCTCATTGCTACATGGCTACTTATGCTTTGAAATACTAATAAAATACTCTAAAGCAAACAGGGTCTTGCTGTATTCCTTAGGCTGGCACTGAATTGGGCTCAGTGATCTTCTTGCCTCAGCTCCCAAGTAGCTGGGATTAAAGCACATGCCACTGTACCAAGAGTCAGGAGAAAACAACTTTTAATAAACACTGATACCAAAGGTATGATATGATGCAATACTCTAGTTTTTTAGGTTTTTTGAAACAAGGTCTCAGGCTGGCCTTGAACTCAATCCTCCTGCCTCAGCTGCCCTGATTACTGCTGGGATTACAGGTGTGCACCACCACATTCAACGATTCAATGTAGGGTTTGCTCAAATCAGAGAGCTTAAATTGGCCTTTGGGTGGATCTGATATGCTGTTATATGTTGCATATAGTTAGAGATCAGTTTATAAACAATATATTTTGGCCTAAATAGAATTATTCTATCAAGTAATATGCAACACTATCTCTAACCTTTTGCAGACTGCTGGTCTCTTCTGTGAATATCATCATACTAAAAAAAGAACTCCTCAGCACTGAGATGCAAGTAAAGCTGACATTTTACATAATGTGTGCCCCTGCCTGTCTTTTAATATTAACTTGATTGCTTTTTTTCTGTCTCTTACTGTAAAATAAGATACTAAACTGGTCAACCAAAAGAAAGAACAAGAGACAAAAGAGTAGTTTATGAGGATTTTAAATCTTAAACAACTGATGAAAAATAATGTTCATGAATAGTGATTCACAAACTGAACAATATCACATGATCATTTAACATAACCCTCAACAAACTGGTCATGGGTTTAATCATTTATTATGGCTGCAGTGAGTCAAAGTGAAATCTGGTTAAAACAAAGTCTGTTCAATTATACCCATCATAGGAAAATTCCTTTATACCTCCCATCCTGAAATAATTTTTTTCTAAAACATCCAAACAGATCAGACACAAGGACAATTCAACTAGAATGTGTTAGAACTGTGTCTAGATGCCCTCCACCAAAGCCTCATGTAGTCATAAGTTGGGTTTTTCAGAAGTGGCTGGATCTAGAGAGTGTGATGCTGGCATTGATTCATAGTGCAATGCTAGGATCAAGGGCACTAGGATTAAGGGTGTGAGTGCTACCACCCTAAGTAGCCTGGATAAGATAGAAAGAGCTGTGGTCGTCCGTTGCTTGCTTTTTCACCTTCTGCCTTCCATGAACTGTTTCTCCTCTGTGATGGCCCTCTGTTATGGCACCCTGCCTTGGAGCCAGGTGATTATGGACTGAAACCTCTACAAATTGTGAGCTAAATAAACCTTTCCTCCTTTAACTTTGGGTGTCGGGTATTTTGTTCCAGCAAGAAAAAAACTAAGACAAAATGATATACTGGAAAATCTTCTACTCATTCAGTAACTCTAAAGGTCACTGCTAGTTTATATAAAATATAATAACCATGAATCAAATCAGAAGTGGTTTAATAACCAATTTAAAGTCTTCTTAGTTGTTAGAACAAATCTGAGAACAATTCTTTTACTACTTGCTAATAAAACAAACAAACAAACAAAAAAAAAAAACCCCAGCACACTGGAGGTGTCTCAATCTGCTAGAAAGTTTGCAGATTTTCTACTTTTCATTAGTGTTTCTCCAAGACCAATAGGGACCAACCTGACCAAGAATTATTCTCTAGTGGCTCCCTGAAATTAAAATACATTCGAATTTCAGAATATATTTAATTAGACTCTCCACTGTTACAGATAGGGAAAATGAGCATGAAAAGGTAAATACTCATCAAAGTTGCAAGATAGGTTGGTACACTGGCACATGTGTAGGATCCCAGCACTTGGGAGGCTGAGGCAGGAAGATCACTGTGGGTTCAAAGCCAGCCTGGGCTATATATAGCAAGACCCTGTCTCATAAAAACAAACAAACATAACACATACACAAACCTAAGTCACAAGATCGGGTCAGAGCAGGATCCAGCATAGGAACCTCCAGGAAGCACCAGGCCTGTGGGGCTCACTGCAGGGCATACACTGACCTTTACCCACCACATCCTCCCCAGCTGACTCAAACTCTGCACAACGGAAAGTGCAGTCTTCTCAACTGATCCTCCACAACCTAAAACTTAGCACCAGGTCTTCCTAACACACTACTTATGATGGTCATTAGCAGAAACTCTTCATTTGTGTGTGTGTGTGTGTGTGTGTGTGTGTGTGTGTGTGTGTGTGTGAAAAGAAAGTATCACAACCATCATGTTAAATGAAACCTACAAAAATAGTATTAAACTTCTACTTTTTGATGTAAAATGTTTGGTTTAAAGAAAAGGAATGATTTTTCAACATCAAGAGAGAACATCTGACATCAATTAACTCAACAACTTTAAAGTGAAAAATTAAACATAAAATTACCTTTGAAGGCTTCTAGCTCCTTCCTGTAAGGGGAAAAAGAGAAAATGCAAATTTAAAATAATATATTCCCAGTGGAAACTGCTATTAGGTTTTAATAAAAATGTATGTACTTTAAATGCCCAGACTGGTAGTTCTGAATATTCATATCAATTATGCTTTGTTAAACTACCAATACAATTAGCCTAAGGCAATTATACTCATTCATGTTATTACCTGTAAATGACTAAAAAATTTGATCAAAATTCATATTATTAAAACACTGTAAGAAAATAGAAAACATTTTAATGTCAGGTATGAATCATCTCATAAAATTTTATAAAAATACTTGATGCAATTTTCCCTCCACTGATAAATGCTAATAGATTTTAAGATTTTAATTAAAATTATCCAGAACAGGTACAGTTATTTCCTCTCTTAACAGCAAAGAAAAGGGAAAAGCACATATCAAAGACTTGAGATCCACAACTCATCCGTCACCAAAGGACATTGCCTCCAGGAGTCTTCTGTTTATTTTGTCAATGTTAATTAAGGATGCTGAAAGGCAAAACTTCCTAGGGAAATGTATGGCACAGAAACACAGATGATCAATCATAAACAGTTTGTGACAAAGAAGCAAAGGCAAATTGTTTTCAGATTTTTCCTTATCATTTTGTAGTTATTTTTTTCTCAGAATATTATAAAAAGTAGTTTTAAAGAGATAAGTTTCTTTACTAAAGGCCTGTTACTCTATTCAAGCTGTAAGACATTTATCTTTTATTTGCACTGTAAGTTTTACTAAAAATCTAGAATTGTTCTGAATTTGCCAATCAGTATTCTACATTCCTAATTACACTACCCCTCATGTTCCAAAATAGTTGACTACAATTCACAGCTGGTAGTTGGGCTGGCATGATGCCTACTGAAAGGCCAAGCAGATAATGTTCTTGCAACAGCTAAAGTGAAAGTTCTTCAATCAGATGGTCATCCTACTCCTCCTTTTCCTAAAAATATTTACTTTTTATTATTTTCCAGCACTAGAGTTCATAAACTATGAAAGAGAATATAATTTTCAGTTTCATCTTTTCAAACGACTGTGTAATTGGTTTCCTTCAGTCAGCTTCATATTTACAAGCTTGGTCAGGTACAAATTAAAGATCCTTAAAATCTACTCTAGACTTCAATCATGGGATGAAAGCCAAAATCAACATAAGAGAATTCTGCAAAGACCTTTAATTCCTCCTTATGGATGCCCTCAGGGTAAAAATTCCCTGAAGACATAGACAGAGAGCTAAGAGTAAACAACATACTCAATTCACTATCTAATGCATAATTATTTTTCTCTGATTAATCTTCAGAGAGCCCTTTCAGAATGTAACCATAAACAAATTCTCTAAAAAAGCACCTCCAGGTTTAGACAGGAAACACAGAATCATTTCACACACACTATTCTCCAACTCCACCCAAATCCCAACCACCATTGAAAGAAGGACTGCAGTGCCTGTTAAGTAGGAGTAACTGCTGGGTGGATGAGGAGGAGGGAATGTGCTGCCTCCTCCCCAGGAGATAACCCTCTCTCCCTATCAAGTAAGCCCAGCAGAACCTCTGTTGGGCTTTGTCTTTTTATGCATCAGGACTCTCCACTACACAACTGGTCACGAAATTAAGTAATTTAAGGTATTCTTGTACTCAATTCCTATGAAGGAAGAGTGGTGGGGGTAGTGATTGCACAGATAACTGGTAGAGAGTAACTTAGTGTCGTGGAACTTAGGAAGAAGTGATCAAGTAAAGCAGCAGAAGCACCAACAGCACTGAGGGTTCACCAGCATAAGGCAGACAGTGCCATTTGTTAGCATAGTAAGCATCTGGAAGGCAGAAGATCTAAGAGAAGCAGAGGCAGCAGAGAGAAAAGGCACAGGGGCCAAAGGGCTCGGCCATATTTAGGAAACACTTCCAAGCAGCAATGCTTACCCAACCGTCTGTCAAGCAAGCACTTCAGAGCAGCAGGCTGGGCGAGGGTAAAGTAGTGCAGGTTAAAAAAGTAGAGCTCTTGGTGCTGATCTACAAAATCTGGTTTTATTTTTAGCAGAAGAATAACATGAACAAAGCTGTGCTTCAGGAAAAACACTCTTGCTGTGATGGATAGATGTACTAGCAAGGGAGAATGAAAGTGGGTACACTTAGAAACTACGGGTGGATTTGGAGAAAAGCTCACTGATGCCTGGTGAGAGCAATATGAGTAGCATTGGTATTGAAAAGGTTCCCAATCTGAAAACTGCCAGGCAAGACTCAACAGCCTGCGACACAGGATTAAGCGTGGGTAGGCAGAAGGTAGATGGGAGTGGAGCTCCATAAAGAGATGAATGCTGTTTTGCAGAAGTGGGTACTCACAGGTCCAGATGAATTACTGTAAGGGTGGACAGTCAGAAAACAAGGTTTCCCCTATGCTCTCTCTTTGCACTTTAATGTGTGTGTTTGCTTTTCCACCATGTGTGGAGCAGGATGCTCTCACCAGAAGTCAATCAGATGTACCCAACTGCTCACAGACTTACAGCCTCCAGAACTATGAGCCAAGGAGATTTTTCTTAATCAGTTACCCGGTCTCAGGTATTGTTACAGCAATAAAAAATGGACTAGGACAGGGAGGGTGAACCTTTTAGAGCCTTCAATGATAAGTCTGCTGCAGTATGTGTGTCATGGTTTAGCCACTGCTGGACTAGGATATTCATCAACCAGCTTTTTCTCTACTGGTGTTTCCTTGTTCCCGCTTCATTAAATCCATGTTCTGCTGCTGCTCAGTAGGCACTTCCATTCTAGTTTGTAGAAAGGAGCTGCTCTGATTCATAAATCATGAATAAAAGTTAATCAGATCTACAAATAAACTGGTAGTCATTTTTTTCTGGTGATCACGGGAAGGGTCTTGAAGACACAGGAAAGTATCACTGGTCTCCTTTTTTTGCAGTCCTCTGGGTTCCTGATAGAATCCTGGGAGTCGTAAATTCTTCCCAAGCCTGCCCTCTTGCATGAAGCTTCTCCTCTCTTCAGATTTGGGTACCAAGTGTTACTTCATACTATGAGAAGGCACTTGACCTTTGGTTGTTGGTGACTGATGAGTCAGATGGCCCAAGTTGCAGTTTAAAGTAAATGGCAGCAGATGCAGTAAGCAGTTACTGCTGCAGAGAGTATGAACTTGGGTTCTGGGGATTCAAAAGGATTTGGGCTTCTCCTCTTCATTCTTTGCTTCTTATACACCAAGAGAAGAGAAATCACTGGCTAAGGTGGAAAATGAGATCTCAGGGACACAAACACAACTCAAGTGGTAGACTGAAGTCAGGCATCTATGAGGCAATAGGTTGCGTGCTACTAAAAACTAAGTCTCCTATGAGAGGATAAGCTAGTCACAGAATGGGACAGTTGATCTCAAGTTACCGCTGGACACAAGAAAATGTGCAACAAGAAATGCTAGGAAGCAGTACATGTCCAAAACTGCTGATCTCCCTATTAGGTTTTTATCTCTTTCCTGAGAGACCCAAGAGGCAACATAAAACTAAAGTCCTTAATTTCTAAAGATCTAACCTCTACCTAATATTAATAAACAGAATTATGGCTCTGGAAATATTGACACAAGTGGTAAAATCTTGCTAAACAGATAATTCAGAATTACAATGTCCTTTATGGGTAAGATTACAGATGAGCAAGACTGTTCACCTAAGAAGTACTTGTGAATCCCAAGCCTTCTTAATTAGGTGCAGAGAATAGGATTTTTTTTCCACCCTCTGTTTTAGTAACTTTTCTCTTATTGCTGAGACAAATTACCCAATGCCTAAAGTTAAGGGAAGAAAGGTTTATTTATCTCAGTTTGTAGAGGTTTCAGTCTATAATCGGCTAGCTCCAAGGCAGGGTAGCACACAGCAGAGGGGCGACAGTTCGTGGCGGTGGAAGACACCAAAAGCAAAAAGGGACCTCCTCATACCCAGTACAGTAAAAGTCATATAACTTCTCCAGCTTCCCTTCATCCTACTTTGCCTGAACAGCCACACTGTAAGTAATTCTGTTTGAATGGACTTTCTTCACTCGAAAAACCAAATTATCTACTTATACCCTAAAAAAAAAAAACAGTTAATCAACCTGAAAACTCAGGAGATAATTCATAAATGACTTATACTTTGTGGACAAAAACAGAGCTTAGGACTATCTTAAGAATCTCCTGCCTCAGCCCTCCAGAGTGTTCAGAATGATGGGAATTCCCAGTATTAAATGAAAGAATGAACCTGTAGGGCTGGAGACTTAGCTCGGTGGCATAAGCGCCTGCCTTGAAAGTGCGTGGTCGTGAGTTCGATCCCTGGTACCAAAAACAAAAAACAAAAAAAAAAAACCCCAAAAAACCGAAAGAATAAACCTGTGAAGTTTTCTAAAGAATTCAGGGTCTTAACTGGGCCCTCTGATCCAAGATACCTCTGACCTTCACCAACTAACACCATACTGATGGGACCTGGGAATGCCCAGATGGATGAGAGAGAAAGGCTGATCGCCTGAGAATGACTCAGTGACTGGGAAAGCCCCACTTGGTCCCCTGAAAGGCAAAGCCCAGAAAACCACAAAGAACTTTTTGAAAGCTGTTTCTAAAGTGTTTCTCAACAACACAGAATGGCCTATAAACCAGAGCTGCAGGCAAAAGATAAGCCTGTTCACTGATGTTACATTTCACTGAGAAGTCCCTTTCTTACAGCATTCTGGCACCCACCAAATTGATGACACAATTCAGTCAGCTATAGCTATCCTCTCTGCAAAGGGATTCTCTCCTGAGACCCACAGCTCACAGAACAAAATGAAAGATAAAATGGAGCTCTAGTACTGGTTAAACTAATAATTACAGCAGAACATTTCCAGAGGACCTTTGAACAAGAAAAGAAAGACTTCCAAATTACTGGCCATGCCATTACAGCAGCTCCATGGCAACAAGTAGGTAACCTAGAGTGATCTCCGGCCAGTACCAGGGCACTGCTCCAACAAGCGACCCCTAAAACAGCAGTTCAACCTATACAAGTGACTCTAGCCTTTTTTTTTTTTTTGCAAAACATTTCTTTCTGGCATGTGAGACAATCTGGGTCTATTTCTGTATATGCCAAAAGGTCCAATGCAGCTTGCCTCTAACAGAGACGTGACCACCTGGGCCAGGTCTTCAATGTCCTTTGCAGGCGGTCCTCGGCAGACAAGAAGATGACAGTCCACAAACACCAAATTTAACTGAAGTACCCAAGCCTGATGGGCCACATTCAGTGTCAACTAGAGAAATGACAAATACTAAGCCCAATAAATTCAAGTAGACCCCACTAAGCCTCTTCCTAAATCACCTTAATATCCATTAAAGTCTAAGACCACACAAGATTTTGTGTCAGCAACAGGAGACTTAATTGCTTAATTATTCCATGTGCTAGTCCATGTAACTACTCTTTAGGATCTCAGTCATTAACAGGATGGTTAGTTTCAGTTTCCCAGTGGTTTTGAACCCAAATACTCTTGCAGTAGGTTCCCCCAGATTCTAAATGGCCTATAGTACTAAACCTATGTTCAAGCCTTCTTGAGACCAGCTGACCCTGTTTGCTGTCACGTAGAATAATCAACAACAGTGTGGACATCAGGCCTCAGGAGTTCATTGTAGACCCTCCTACTTCTCTCAAGTTCTCCACTACGACAAGAACATCCTCCAGTTTGCTAAAAGTTACATCCTCCTGAAATACAAGCTTGTTAAAAATGTAAAACTCATGGATGTGGAGGCACACACTTACAATTTCTGTGCTCAGGAAGCTGAGGCAAGAGGATCTCGTGGTTAGGGCCAACCTGGACTACAGAGTGAGGCTCCGCCTCAAAAAAAATAAAGTGCCATCGACGAGACCCCTGGGTTCTAGTCCCAGTACCATGCACACACAAAACAATTACAATGAAGGAAAAACTACAATGTGGTCCTTTCTGCTAAAACAACCAGGGTTTCTTGAGTACTGATCAGAAAGGCAGTTTTCTTTGCCTTGTAGGTAATGAATCTAGGACAAAGAATTTTTGTTTTATCAAAATAGTTCCTTATGCTTTGTGCTGCCTTTTATGAAGGCTTTGATTACTTAACAAAAGTAAACCTCAATATTAAGAGTGAAGGTTTTATTGACAAATAGGTAATTATTTTCCTTTTGAAGTCTTTTAATAATCACTCTGGTTAAATAAATGATTATGTCACAGTGACTCGCAATCCTATTTGATAAGTGTTTATTATCTGAGGATAGAATCTAGGACTTGGCACATTCTAGGTAAGTGCTCCCTGATCAAGTGTTTAAAGCCTTTTGATATTTTTGATAAACTTCTCCAAATCAAATTCCCATGCTCCCTTGCTGGGGGTTGGACCCAGAGGCTTATGTATGCTAAATATATGCTCTACTAGTGAGCTATATCCCCAGTTCCTCCAATTACAAACTTCTAATCTTAAATTAACTTTGGGATTTTTCCTATTGGACCCTGGAAAGCTCAAAAGATGTCCTCCACCTAGTAAAAGAGGGATTAAACTAATTAGGTTTATTTGATATGTTAAATTACATGAGAAGCATTGTCAAATAGTAAGTGAAGCTAAATCTTCTTTAAATTATATTGATGGGTATGTCATTGACATGAGTGTTCAAAGATGAAAGATTCTTCAGAATAGAAATTAAGATGCTGTCAACTGTAATTCTGGTTACTATGTTAAAACCTTGTATTCCACATAAATAACCAAGTTAGCTGATAAACTGTAGACTATAATGGACTCTCAGATTTTTAACTGTGGCCATTCTAAGTCTTTGTCTTCCATAGACTTTTTTTTTTTTTTTTTTGGTACTGGGGATTGAACTCACGACCTTGCACTTGCCAGGCAGGCACTTATGCCACTGAGCTAAATTTCCAGCCCCTATCATTTTGATTTTTCTCTAAAAGCATTTGCAATTGCCTATAGCCCAAACTGCTGCTCATTCAAGGAGATTCATGGAAAAGTGTCTAATAAATATTCTTGAATACATGTTTGTTTTTGAAACCAGGCCTATGTTGCCATCCTGGTGTAAACTTCTGGGCTCAGTAGACCCTTCTGCATCAGCTGAGGCTACAACACGTAGCTTTTGAAAACAAGTGTGGCACTCCATGTGGTTTCTGATTCAAAATTTCTGGTAATGTTAAGACTGTACCACTGGACGGAGTAAAAACTTCTAAAATGTCAATGAAAAAACTACTGGCTTCATGCAACTTCTAAGCAAGATCAAGAGTATATGAGGCTGGGTGTGGTGGCCCAGGGCCTTGATCCCAGCACTTGGGAGACTGAGGGAGGAGGATCAACATGAGTTCAAAGCCAGCCTGAACTACACAGCAAGAACCTATCTCAAAAAATCTTTAATAATAATAATAACAATAATAATAATAATAATACACAGATCTGAATAAAAAGGATAATTTTTAAAATAACTTTTAATTTTCTGTTTTATTTTCCAGACTTGGGAAAATTTTAAAGCTACTTAGGTATACTCTCAAGAGTAAAAGGTCAAACATTTCTTTTTTATTTCTGATCCTTCCATAATTTGGAAACTATTCATATGCATTCTTATTTTCATGTTAATAGTTATTTATATAAATATAATAAGAATCTTTTTCTCTTTAACAACAGGATACTACTGGAAATAACTGGTTTGGCTTCCTAGTTTTGTAACAGTCCAACCTGAGATTCTTTACCAAATAAAGCAAACTTAAAAAGAGCCCATGTGGTCAATTCCTGTCTTTTTATACCTGTTCAGAAAACCTAACTTTGATGAGGATAAACTTATTCTGCCAACAAATTAGTCTCTGAATGTCTTTGATAAAAGTGGGAGTGAATTCCAAGAGAAAAATATGTTTCAGAAAAACCCCCATAGTATATCTGTTACTATATTGTGGTTAGAGAAGGACCCAACAGAATCTAAGCAAATCTGCAAGCACATTCTGTAGCCGCAGAATGACCAAGAAGATCTGCTTCTTTAGAGAAGCCCTGTTCGAACTATGGAGTATGGAGAACTTTATTATTCATAAAGTTTGGCTATGTAGTATCGCATCTGACTTAATGGTATGAAAGTGTGGTCTGCCTACCACACACAAGGCCCTGGACTTAATTCCCAGTATCCAGAAAAATAAAGGAGTTAGTTTATCACTTGTATTTTTAAGAATTTGCTTTTTATTTCCCCACAGTTTAATAGTATTTTCAGAAGAATAAGTTGAATTGAAAAGTTTCTTTTTGGATTTTAAATAATGAAATTTACTCAATTCAGCAAATGACTTTATAAAATTTAGCACAACAAACCCTGAAACTAAAACATTCCAAAAAAAAAAAAATACAGATCCAAAAGCTAGTAGTACTTCCAAAGAGTAAAACTGCTGTTTAATCATTTCTACAGGGACTGATTTATAATGGCAGGATAAAAACAAAGCAATAATAAATTAATAAATCTATAAGAAGCTATAAGTATATTAAATTGGTATATGTAGAGATCTCAACTAACTCAGATTCAGAGACACAAACTTAATAGACTGGAGCTACTGAATAAGTATCTCCCTCAGTACAATAATCTCACAGATAGAAACAGGCTCTTTAGATATTATACTGCCTCTCTAAGAAGATCCATGATAAAAAGCTAACATAATATACTACATTCACAATGCCAATTGTAAAACCAGCTCTAAGATTTTTCTTTCTTCAGATCTGAAAATGTCAAGGTAAGTTTTGCTTTGTTTTGACTAGGTTTTCTGTTTGTTTCTGCAGCACAGTGGATTGAACACAGCTGATAGTGTAGAAGCTGGGTTGTCAGCAGCTCCTTCCAGCCTGAGGTAAATTTTCTCAAAAGCATTTTAGAAAGTCCCTGCTTTCATTTACTCCTGACAGAGAGCCTATTCCAGCATTACATTTTCACCTTTTACAACAAAATCCAGACCGCTAGTTTACTGTAAAAACTGTACCATATCCTTAATCATGCCATTGCTATAAATAAAACTGAAACAGTTGTATCACAGCTTAGAAAGATGACAGAAACCCAGAATCTTGGCCATTCAGAGTTGAAAAGAACCTAAGAGATAATGGTGATAAAGAAGACTTGGAGGTCTGGGGATTTAGCACAGTAGCATAAGTGCCTATGTGGCAAACACAAGGTCGTGAGTTTGATCCCCAGCACCAAAAAGTAAATAAATAAATTAAATTAAATAAAAATAAAGAAGACTTGGAATTAAAAGAAATTTATACCATCTAGGTAATACTGATTTTTTAAAATCAAAATTTAATTGGCTGGCCAGCTTTAAAAAAAAAAAAAAGACCATCCTATTCTACTCACTCTGAAATCAATGGTCTGAAATTTCTCAGCTACTTTGTCTCACCCTACCCATGAAATGATTTTATCCTCACAGGTGCAGTACAGTTGTTGTTGAAAGCAAAACGATTTCTAAAATGAATCTCTATATATACAATGTCCTCCTGCTCACGTGGCACCACTACTGTCGGCTCTTACTTACCCATCTTGACAGTGAGCCACTCTAGAGAGAAGCAAGACCTTCGCCTATTCCACAGCACCAAACCACAGCTTAGGTGGTTTTCCATGGCAACAATACAGGGTATGAACAGATTCTGAAGGCAAAAAACATAAGACTCTGGTCTAGCTGCCATGTCCTGGCTCTGCAATTCCTGCAAGTTATTTAATCTCTTCTTGGTTTTTTTCCTTATTGGTAAAGTGAGTAACACCTATTCAAATGGTCATTATGAGGACTCTATGAGTTAATACAGGTTTAGGCTTTTAAATATGATGTCAAGTACACATTAATGTTCAGTAAATGTGTTTACTACCATCATAACTTAAGTTTTACCTTCAAGATGATAAAAAATCTTAACTGTCTTGCATTTAATATAACAGCAATTAAATGAACTAGGGGATAAGATTATACACAGAAAGACCAATTAGAAAAAGCTATCACTAAAACTACAGAGGCTACAGAGATTATGTGTTTAAAAAAAAATGGCCAGTGAAGACAGAAAGGCAGAGAACAGAATCAAGAAAATACCAGATTAGATGAACTGAGATGACATGAAATAGAGAAAGGGATTATGATGGCTCACACTCTTGCTGGCTGGGTAAATGTGATGACAGTATCTCACCAAGACACATAAAAGTCAAGTTTTGCTGTGGAAGATTATTGGGGCTTGGTGCTCTTGGGGTACATGTTGGGATACCATGTAGAGACAAACAGGTGGCAACTGATTTTGAAAATAAAAAAAAGTCTCAAACTGAAGACAATGATTTGTTAAGAGTCACAAATGGGTTGCACATGAGCAAGGGTACCAAAGAGTGTATCTAGACAGGGTATGTGGAATGGAAGGTAGAAAGAACCAAGACCAGAATCCAAGAGAGTATCAACAGTAGAGCATTTATAAAGGAAACTAAAAACAAACTTGAGATTGAGAGTAAAATTTAGGATAATGGTTTAGATCTAAATAACTCCCAAAGCCTCAGGCGTGTGGAAGATGACTAGATTATGGAGTCTAACAGCTGACTTGCTGTTAGGAGGTAGGGTCTGGTCTGAAGAGGCAGGTCACTGTGACACCCAGGAAAGGTTTATCTGCCTCCTAGCTCCTCCCTTCATTTCTCAGCTTCTGGCTGCCATGAGGTGAGCAGCCTTTTTTTCCCACCAGGCCCATGTGCCATGCTACTGCTTTTTGTGAGCTGAATGAGCACAGACTCAAACACAAGACAAAATAAACCTCTCCTCCTTAAGAGCTGTGGGTGCCAGGTACTGTGTCTTAAGAAATGAGAAAGTAAGACAATGCTGCAAAATTCAAGAAACAAGTATTTGCTAAGAAAAATGTAGATTACATATTTAAATTTGTTCTCCATCAGTGTCTTAATTTTAGAAAATATTTATACAATCCTTTTACTATTAAATAATATTTTAACCTAGAGTATATGCCATACACTTTATTCATGCATTTTAATTAAGAAACTCTTTTCAGAGCTGAGGATATTGCTCAGTGATACAGTGCTTGCCCAGAATATGTGAGGACTTTAAGTTTAATCCCCAGAAACATTAAAAAAAGTCTTTAGAAAGTAAATGTATTAAGCAGTGTTTTAACTTTTCCTAAGCTATATATCATATATAGAGATATTTTAATTGCTGGGAACCGGACCTAGGACCTTGCGAATGTGAAGCAAGAGCTCTGTCTCTAAAGCTATGACCTCAGCCAGTGTTCTCATTTCAAGGGACACTTCTCAGTTTCTTTTAACCCATGTAAATGCACAAGTCAACTGATACACTGGCAAATCTAACTTAATGTTTGAGAGCTGCATATTACATCTTCTCAAAGAAATAGTGTTAGTTTCTGACAGTAATGCACTTTTTTTATATATCAATATAGGGATAACATCTGGTCATGAGCAAAACACAACACGGAGCTTCCAGAGGAAGGAGCACATTGTTCAACCTGGGGAAAGCCCTTTTGGAACACGCTGCATCAGACATCTCTGGCAGCAGATGAGCTCTGCCCTTACAAACAGTGATGGTCCCTGAAGACAGGAAACAGTGAGGGAGGCAAAAAGGAGAGTTCGAGAAGAGCCGTGTCCCTGTGGCCATGTGAGGCACAGCCTGAGAGCAGCAAGTTATAGCAGGGAGGACATACGCTCTGCCTGTGTCTCTGCCACCCTGACACTGCCATCAGAACCACAGGGCCGATGCTCAGTGTACCTCCTCTTCCCAACTCCGAGACCCTCAGGAATACCGGAGATGCGAGTAAAGTGTGAGGCTGCATCACAGTTTTAGCCATAGTCAAATGAAGCCAAAAATAACTGATAAATTTCATACTTTTGAAAAATAGTAACTGGCATGTCTGAAAATGCCACAATGAAATTCTACACTGTATATAATAGGTACTTGTTGTAGCTTGGCATAACTGACACCATCTTGTGCCCTGTAGTTGATCTAAAAAAATGTAAAATTAATCAGGGCATAAATCCCATAAAAAAAGCAGTCAAGCTGTACCCACAAGAAAAAAGTTAGCTTGGTCAACAAAAAAGCAAGATGCAGGTCTCAACTAAAATTAACGTAAGAGTCTAGTTAAAATGTTCCAAACAGGATGTCTGGCTTTGGAGTTTTTTGCTTTAAAAACTCTGTAACCCTCCAGTTCAGGGTCATTCTGTCTGACTCTGAAACAGGGGTCTATGCTGGTGGCCGCTGAGCTCCACTAATAAAATTTGTCAATTTGGCTGCTTGGACTCCTATATTGATAATGAACCCACTTCAGTCCTAACTGAAAAACAGAAAAAAAATATCAAGGCTGCAGAAGAAAAAACATAAAGTTCAGATTTTCATATTCTAAAAAACCCCAAAACAAACAAATAAACAACCCCACTAACCAATGATGAAACAGAAACTTCGAAACAGCAATAGGCCATTCAAAATTCTCCAAATTTGATAAACTGATTGTAAAATATTGAAAGTTGGTAAGACTTTGTAAATTACGGCAAGCAAGCATATATAGACCAATCTGTCTTTGGAAAAAGAGTTACATTCTTCTTAAACTTTGCTAAGTTTCAGAGCTTAGCAAAGGGTTTTCTTAAGATTGCTCTATCTTTAAGTCTTATCTACTCTCTGCCTCAAGGGTATACTTTACCTTTTCATGTCTCCATTAAAAACAAGAACCTGCCCATCCCATCACTTAGGAGGTTGAGAAAGGAGCACTGCTATTTGAGGCCAGCTGGGGCTCTGAGTTCAAGGTTAGCCTGAATTATACAGTGAGACCCTGTCTAAAAAAATAAAAACAAAAAGAAAAAAATCCAAACTTTTATAATCTCCAATCTACAGAACGATATTTACACAACAGAGAAAAAGAGGTTGGAAAAAAAAAGTACTGTAAACCAATTACAGAAAAATGTTAACAGTAAGCAGATAAGTCACTACTCAAAATAAAGCTTGAAGAATTTAAATCCTCAGTTCTAAACTATATTTACTGTCAACCCAAGGATCTAATAAACTGTTAAATATTCTAGCTATGTCTGTTCTCAAGACTATGTACTGCTGAAAGTCTGAAACTGCCAAGATATTTTTTCTAACAATCTTTAGAGCAAGAATTTTATTCAGTTCTGCTCCTTGCCAACTCATTGGTTTAGGTTTCATTTTGAAAGAAAATATAAGATGTGATTACACATTCATGAAACCAACAAAATCCCAGCTCTTAGCCTGTTTTTAAGAGGTCACTGCCTAGAAAGCGTTATTACCACAGTATGTTAAATATAATGAGTGCAACTTACCTTCCAGTAACCACTTAGGAGCCATCTAAAATCTAGTACCTAGTAGGGAGGAAGGAGTAAAAGGAGAAAACAGACACAACTTTGGGCCTTTCAAAAATTTTCCATGCCTGTACTTGACTTTCTGAACTCATAGTATAGTCCCAGGGACTGTTTTCTCAGTCCTTGTCTGCCAATTCCAACATCCGAAAGGTTCTGACTGGTTGACCCCCTCACAGCACATCTGCCTGATGGGCTTGACTGTGTGTCAGATATTGTGAGTTATCTTGCTGGGTGCTGGATATTTCTGTATTCCTATAAATATTCCTGAGCTTGTTTGGGTTACAGTTAATTTAAGCGAGAACAGTTTGATCCTTCGGATGCTTGCTTTCTGACTTGTCAGGGAGGTCAGGGCCAATTACATCCTCTCCCAAGGCAAGGCTTGCCTCAAAGTGAAAAAAGGGCTAGGGTTGTATCTCAGTATGAAGGTTCAGGTTTAATACTAGAGGAGGGGAAGACACAAACATAAAGTGACACAGAGCTTCTTAAGAACCTGGACTTTAGGCAAGAAGAGACATGGCAATTCCTGACCAATAAGAGACAGGGAGCTGAGCCCTGGGCTTGCTCAGCACCCTGCCTTGGAGGGTTTGTAGGATGCAGTAGAGATGGGGACCCTGGGAGAGCTGCAGGCTCTGGGCTGAGGCAGAGCTGAAGAGTCCTAGATGACCAAGGCAGCTGCAGCATACAGCACACAGCACCATAGAAGGGAAAGTGGCTCTGAGGAAGACTCCAGGAAACCTGAAGTGAGCTCCCCTTGAATATTAAGCAGAGTACTAATGAGGCCCGTGCAGAACTCCTCCAGGCAGGGGGGAAAAACATCCAGCAGGGCTAGTGAACAGTGCTGGCGCCTCACAGTGTTGCCCCCAACAGCCAAAAGAAACACTCACAATTCCTGGGGCGGTAGGATGAGGACTCAGGAAAGTTTGCAACCAAAAGAGTCCCTCAGATACCACTTTCATAAGATAATCATTGCTAGAGCAGGCTGTTCTTATTGTACACCTAGATTAAACCATTTGAGTGTTTCTCGAGGACAGGTAAGAACTTTTACAATCACCCCCGAAAGTTTCTTAAAGCTGAATTTGTTTCCTTTGCCCACAGTGGGAATCACAGGAATAACAAGCCACAGATATGGTTGGGAATGGGTCACACTCTTGGTTTACTAAGAGCAACAATATATTCCCTGCACTGGGAATACTTATCAAATGTAGGACAAAATAGCACCTAGCCATTCTCAACTACAGATACATGGATATCAACATGTAGGACTGATCCAGCTTGCTACAATTCAGAAGTCCACTTAGAGAGTATCTGAGCCAGGTGTGATGGTGCATGCCTGTAATCTCAGCACTTAGGAAGCTGAGGCAGGAGGATTGCTGTGACTTCAAGGCCAGCCTGGGGCTCTATAGGGAGTTCAAAGTTAGCCTGAACTATAAAACCAAAACCAAATCAGAAAAAAAAAAAATCTAAAAGAACAGGTGATTTGAAGATAGCTAGAAGATTTCCTTCAGTTCGACCTTCTCAACTTAATTAACTGCTGCCCTGCACACCCAAGGCTCTGGTGGGGGCTGCATAAGATGTGTACAGGAATCTACTATTAGCACCAGAAAACTGGAAGAAATTATTCTTCATCCTCCCAGCTCCCTATCCCATCCTGCTGTTGCACCTAGATTTTCTGGAAAGCATACTATACATGTAGGGACAGCTAGACAGATATCTCTATCTATATCTGGATCTATATCTAGAGAGAGAATGTCTATATATGCATATGTCACATAGACAACTTTTTCTATCTGCATTATCTTCTTCAGAGTTTAAAAAAGGAATATCCCTAGTTTAGTTTGCATAACATCTTCTTTAAAAGGAAGACAGTTCACATCTTTCAGTTCTGGCCAATTTTCTTATATTACTTCTTTATTAAATTTTCTCCCCTTTTTCTCTTTTTGAAGCTCCTACTAATAGTACGAGAGTTACAAAAATTTTCTTAATACAGGTAGTCTTACCTTTCTCAGTTCTATTTTGTTGCTGTTTTATTTGGTGGTACTGAGGAGTGAACCCAGAGTCTTGGCACTGAATCACATTCCCAATCCCCAATCTTTTTCATTTTTTTTTTTTTTGAGACAGGATTTTGAATATGAGTTGTCAACACTGGACTGGACCCTCTGCCTCAGCCTCCTAGATGACTTTGTTCTCTCATACAGATGCTAAACAGCAGAAGCTGGGCATTGTGATGCATGCCCATAATCCTACCATAGCTACTGGGGAGGCTGTTAGGAGGCTCTCACAAGTTCGAGGCCAGCCTAGGGAACTCAGCAAGACTTTGTCTCAAAATCAAATTTTAAAAAAGGGCTGGGCATGCAGCTCAGTGATAAAGCACTAGTCTAGCATGCTTCAGACTGTGGGTTCAAATTCCAGAACTTCAACAGAGAAAAGTTTAAAGTTTTTTCTATTACCTCAGTCTCTCATTCCTCTGTGGCTTATTTATATACCATTATTAGTTTAATCTTCCAGTTATTTTGGTACCTTCCATTCTGGAAAACTTCTTCAATGGGACAACATTCCTTAGCTGTCCATTCACACTTAGGAGTGAGGCACTGGAGGGCACGTATGGCAGTGAGGGGTTCTCCCCAGAGAGTGCCAGCTGGTGCATCAAGGTAACCCTTAGATGCCCACATCCGAAGGTCAACGCCAGCCACTTACTCAGATGAAGCCTCCAACCTTCTTCGTGGGGAGGTAGTTTGGCTGTCAGAACTCTAGGAACCAGGAAGGAAAGAGGCTCTCTGTTGAACACGTGGACCTTCACTCAGTCCTTGTACCCACCTGAAATGCGTCTAGGATCTTCAGGTCTTGATGCCCCCACCCGCGGTGCCCAAGGAGCTAGAGGAGAGTAATCACCTGGCTGAGCCAGGATCAGGGGGTCAGTAACTTCCACCAACTGTTTTACTTTCAGCACCACTTGTCTTTCAAGGGTCTTGGTGCCATGAACCAGAGTCTTTCTACAGTTCCGGGAAACCTACAGCACACTTCCTAAATTCCCTCCACAAGCTCCAGGCTATTCTGCTCTGTCAGTCAGTCACCACTCACCAGTCCACTTCCATCTTCCAAACTGTTCCTACCATGTCTCATCTACTGCTATTTCCTCTTTCATCCTCATGGATTTCTGAATTGCAATTTTTAACTTTATCATCACTTTAGTGAGATTCTGCTAATGATATATGATTGCTCAATACATTGTGCTCAATGGAAGTTCTATATCAAAACTACTTTGATATCACTATTTCAGTTTGATATTTCAGCTCTGTGTTGTACCCAAATTACCTGAAGAATAACTATCTTAACAATAAGCCATGTGGCTCAGCAGACTACCTAAGTTGCTTCTAAAAAGTTTCTTTTATAATGGTACTTCATCCTTTTATATGCTAACTAAATAGGCAAAGAATTTCAGAATGCTTAGTTTATAGGTAAATTTTAAATATCTCAAACTTGTTATTTCTACTATTTGTATTTAGAGAAGCGAGTTAACTACAGTTCAAAATTTCTAGTGATTCTGTGAGTTAAGAATGCCTGCTTTTAGTTGACACTTTAAAAATAAAAACATAACAAACAAAACACCTCTTTTTGTTAATAACTCTGCTAAAAATTCTAACTGCTCTATTTTATGACAATTGGTCATTTGCAAAAGGTCAAGCAGGTTACAAGTGGTAGATAAAAATTCAAGCTTATGTCTTCAAGAGCTTTTCATAACAACCCAAATTGCATTTCTATTAATAATTCCGAATTAACATATTCCCGCTGGCTTGAAACACCAGAGGGACATGCGTGACTGTTCCACTGTGTATTGTATCACCCCATGGGACTGTCTCATGCCACCAGATGGAACAGTCATACATGTCCCACTGGTGGTTCAGAACCGCCCAGCAGCAAGACATAGGAATTACAATGACTCCGTCATGAACATGTTAAATCTGTAATAATCATTTTAGGGTAAAAATATGACTTTAATTTAAATTTCAAGTCTAATGTCTTACTAGATAAGTAAGATATGCTTTGGCATTTCTGGATATTTATTTTATGTAGACACTGTATTAATAAATACCTACATATGTAATTTTTTTTTCAGATGGAGTCTCAGAAAGTCAGTGATAATACTAGTTAATTTAAATTTTTTACCCTTGAAATTCAGCACTGAAATTCTTAGGGTTAGAAAAAAACTGTGAGGACAGTAGACATTCAGTTCCTACTCACCTTGAGAAGCAGACAACTTAGCAATGTGGGCCTATCAGAGTGAGACAGTCACTTTTATTCAAGTACAGATTTCAAGCTCCTGATTATACGCCAGCAGTCTTCAACTAGTACACTATTTTTCTGACATATTTCAGAGTATCAGGCATTATCAATAAATCTGTTACAGTTAACATCATTAAAAAGATCCCTAAGATAATTTTCATTTTATAGTATATAAATTATAATACATTAATTAAAATGGATCTAGGTCACTAGGTGACAGTGAAGAAAAGCACGACAAAATTTTATAGCTCTAAGTATCACTGCTTTCCTTTCTACCTCATCAAAATCTGAGATCTGGTTGAATGAATTAAAATGTTATATGCTATCTCAAACAATCAATTTCAACCCATATTGATGAAAACAATCATACTATTCATGTAATTTTTGTATTCAAGTAGCTATGAAACACCCCTGGCATTAAACAGAATACCTTACGGACATTCTTAATAGTTGCACACTGAATAACCTAAGTCATCCAGTGCTGGCAGTGAGCACTTACTAGGTGCCAGGCAACACTCCAAGCCCCTTACTAACTCCTTCACAGGATAATTCTACAGGTACTAGTATTGTCCTCAACTTGCAGATGTAAATCATACGTTAGGGTCACACAACCTGCACACAAGCTGTCCAATCTGCCACAAAACTTTCTTCCAAA
Source organism: Hydrochoerus hydrochaeris (assembly GCA_004027455.1). Classification (NCBI taxonomy): domain Eukaryota; kingdom Metazoa; phylum Chordata; class Mammalia; order Rodentia; family Hydrochaeridae; genus Hydrochoerus; species Hydrochoerus hydrochaeris. Next base: position 22,119 of record PVLA01011107.1, read on the forward strand.
ATTCTCAGTCTTTCTGCTATGTTCCTCAGAATGCTTGCTGCACAACAAACTCGCTTCCATTACTTAACTTCAACAGCAGAATATCTGCCTGACTTTTCCTTTAAAACTGGAGACTAGCCTAGCCACCTTCTTGCAGGAAAGCTGGAGTTCCTGGGTCTCCCACAGGTTGGTCTGGAGATCCTCTAGGTGACAAGGCTCACCCACTCACTCATTCAGCAGTCCTTCCATTCTGGCTGCCACCCAGTCTCCTGCCATCTCCATGAGCCAAGAAAATTGACAGAAACCTACTCCAGAAGGACTCACATGCACACAAATCGTGTGAACAATCTCACCTGGGGCATCCCAAGCTCTTCACAAGCGCTTCTGCGGAGAGCCCGCACAGTTCCAAGGAATGCAGGTCCTTAGCCATCCCCGGAGAGTCACAAGGAAAGCCTGTGTCCAGCAATGGCACTGGACTAGATCTCAGTTTGGCTGCCCAGTGACAGAGGGTAACAGTCTGCTTTTTGTTATTGATGTTCCTGGAGACTGAACCCAGTGCCTCTGCACTGAGCTACTTCCTCAGTTCTCTATTCAATTTTCTGCTTTTGATTTTTTTGAGACAGGGACTCCCTATGCAGCCCAGGATGATATCAAACTTGCAGTGATCTTCTTGCCTCAGCCTCCTCAGTGCTGGGATTACAGGCATGTGCCACTATGTCCATCTTATTGTTAAAATTTTGAGACACTAAGTCATTAAGTTGTTCAGGCTGGACTTGGGCTTGTTATCTTTCTGCTTCAGCCTCCCATGGTACTGGGATTATAGGCACTCACCCAGATAGTGGTCTGTATTTTAAACTGTCTCCTCAGGTGATTCCTCTTTTTTTTTTTTTTTCATCCCCCAAATCCATTTTATTTCAAGGAGAAAAAGGGAAGAAAGAAAAAAAAAACTAAAAATTTCAAAACACATCAATCAGGGGGCAACTATAGTATATACACTGCACACTGTCATCCCCAGATCATTCACCCAGAGAATAATACATCTGCATTCAATTGTCCGAACACTACTAGCACAAATGGGCTGGGGATTTACCTCAATGGCAGAAGCACCTGCCTTGCAAGCATGCAGTTGTGAGTTTGATCCCCGGTACCAAAAAAAAAAAAAAAAAAAAAAAATTAGCACAAATCTTTCTTTTTACTGAACTCAGAGAAATCAGTGGTATAAATATCTTAACTATTTTTTGTGTACACATACATACACATTGTTTCTTTCAGTTTCTCACACTGAGACACTACAATGTTTACATGTGTGTCTTATTTCACTAATGAGTAGGGTCTCAAGTTGCATCCATTTGCCTGTAAGTCTCCAGTTTATCCTTATTTATGGCTGAGTAGTACTCCATTGAATAAAAATACTGTATCTTTTCAATCGATTCCTCAGTTGATGGATATTTAGGCTGTTTATAAGATCTAGCTACTTATTTGGGCTGCTATAAACATGGGTACACATGTGTGATGCTTTTAATTCTTTCAGGAAGACATCCAGAAGGGGAATAGCTGGGTTGAATGGGACCTCTAGCCCATCCTAGGTGATTGCTATGGCTCCTTATCAACTCCCCAAGCTGAATATAATCACTGCGTATCACAAAAATATTAAAAAATTTTTAAAAGAAAAGATGCACCCCTAAGGATCTGAAGAATTTTTCCCTAAAACACTCGGTAAGTGCTTCTGTCTCACTTTGAGGCATAATTTTAGGAAAACAGCAATGTGATCATCTACTACTCCACACATTTTTCACATCCTGTATGTCAGAGACGAGCCCCTCCCATCCACAACAGCAGCTCAGTCCTCAACTCTGAACTATTCAATGCACTGATAACTGAAAGACCAACAGCGTGCTCTGTCAACCTCTCCATCTCCACCCACCAAATCTACCCTTCAGCCTCCGTCGGCTTCCAGCATAGCCAGCTGGTCCCATGCCCTTTCACCAGCACCAAAGATACACCTGCCGTGGGCATCCAAGGCTTCCCAACTTTCAGCCCTGCCAGTGATGGTGGTGGTGAGGCCAGGAGGCCACACTTGAATTAGCCAGTTACTAGCCTCAAACTTCTCTTCCACCTCCAGTTCAGGCTGGCCTGGGATAATCATCATCATTACCACCAAACCCACAGAGCACTAGAATTAGATGACAATCACCCATTCAACCCTCACAACTCCATAAGACCAGTACACTGTTATTCTAATGATACAACAATGACACTGAGGCCAAGAGAGATTAACCTGCCTAAGGTCCCATGGCTAGTACATGACAACCCATCCAATCTCTCTCTACAGCCTGGGCTCCAGCTGCTTCTCTCTTGACTCTACTGTTAAGAAAAAGGGAGAACAGGAAAAGGCAGCATGGCTAGATGTGGTCGTGCAGATTTGTAATCCCAGCACTTGGGAAGCTGAGGTAGGAGGACTGCTTGTCAATTCCAGGGCAGCCTGAAATGCATAGCAAAATCCTGTCTCAAACAAACAACCCAAAACAAAGGTAGCTCAGTCACTTGTCACTGGGGAAAAACTAAGCACAGGCAGCTATGTCAGAACCCTGGTCTTTTGCTCTGCTCCCTCCCACCTTCGTGACAGAGATGCCTATTCTCCATCCTTGGCTTTTTACAACTCATGCCTATAAAATGGCAATGGTCAGTGATTTAAAGAAAAGTTCTAGAAATCTCATTAATGAGCTTTACAGGTTGAAACAGTATTTTCTAAAGAATAGAATGTAAAGGCGGTGTGGAAAACTTTGAGGCTGATAGGAATACTCCAATTTTTAAACTTACCTCTTACTTTTCTTGTAATTCTCTAGGTCCTGGGACTGCACACGTTTGCATCTTTCTAACTCACACTGCCCACACAAATCCTCCAGATGAAGCAGGTGAGTTTCTACCTCCTCAAAACTGGCCTCTAGATGAGCTAAAAGTACAGTAAGACAAAAAGAAGAAATATATGTCAAGAGTCAGAATTCCTGATCATGAAGAAAGTATCAAAAAGACAAAAGTTCAAACTGTTGATACTGTTTTGCATTTGCTTAATAATCTTTATTAAACTTTTCCTGAAGCAACATTAAAGGACACTTCAAAACTATTTTTTCAGTATGTTTCAACCATTTTCAAGACATACAGGTAATTTTCCAGAATACTTAAAATACTTATTAACCAGGATGATGAAGAAATAAACTATTGTAATTAATCTTATATATATCTTAATGATCCTGTACATCACATGTGAATAATTTTCACATCCTGAGAACATAGCAAAATATAATTAACACAAATTATACCAACATAATTTAATATTTATGACTTCAAGTACTTCAGCATTTGTCTTGCCTCTGGCATATTGCAGACATAAATCTCTCAGGCACAGGAGCTATGTACAAATACTTGGGAGGCCTGGCTGCCAGGCTCATCAGTGGATGTGCTACCTCAGTGCTGCCCGCTGGGTGACTCATCTTTCACTACACTACAGAGCTCTATAGCTTGAACATGAAGATCATCTAGTCAAATCCTTCACTGAAAAGACACAAGATCAAAGGCTGGAGAAACTAATTCAGCACCTCACCCAAGGCCACACAGCTCAGACCCTGCTGGGCAAGGGCAAACCAAGTTGCTTCCATTACTATGATTTCCAGCGGACAGGATGCTAAGTGAACAGATGCCACAAGTGTAGAGGAAAGGACTACACAGAAAAGTTTAGAGGTCAAAGATTTTAGAACTTGAATGGCCTCATGACTATTTAACAGGACGCTAACTGACACCTGCCTGTCATTGAGACACAGGTGAGATGACAGACTTGGTGTTCATGATGCCTACAGTAGAGGGAAACAAATGCCAGGGGCAACCCAGCTGGAGAGCTCAGGGCAGGAGCTCACAGGAATAGCACCTAACATTCAGGGTAAGCTCAGCAGGGACAGCTCCCAAGTTGGGAAGTGACAATGAGTCCCTCACCATTAACTTAAAGAACAAGCCCAGAGATAAGTTACAAGTATAAGTTTGTTGGGGGAAAACATGAAAGGATTATCGATATTTTGATCTATCAGACCCATAGTTTGTTTGTTGGCCAACAAAATTTTAATCATTACTGATCAACAAAATTTGTATTGCACTGTATTGTATTGTACTGCCTTGTACTGTATTGGAGGTGAATTACGACAGGATTTCACTGTGTAGCCCAGGATGGCCTCCAACTCAGTAATCCTCCTGCCTCAGCCTCTGTAGTGCTGGGATTGCAGGCATGCTCTACCATACCCAGCACAGATCAACAAAATATTTGGTTTTAAATGACATTTATAAAATTTCACCTATAAAGAAAATTGGAAATACCCTGGGGAAGGCAGATCTATGACAAGTTGGTTGTGCGGCTCTCTAGTCGGGGGCTTGCTTACATATAGCAGCTGCCACGTGATCCCTCCATTTACATACTACATTTTCACAGGACTTTCTAAAGTAGCTCTTGTAGCATTTGGTTAAGGGCAAAATCCTCAACTTGCATCCTGCAATGATAGGATAACAAGATGCAAACTCTGCCTGTTTTTAGTTCATCTTTCTTTGATCTAGAAATACAAATTCTGATATCCTAAATTTTGACTCTACTAAATATCTGGGCTTAGAAAAACTCCCTCTTCTATTTGACAGGACCAAAGGCATAAAGACATGAATTTTGGAGTAAAAGAAAATTTTACTGAATAATGAAAATGTAATGACAAGTAGTTTAGCAATTCTTTTTAAAGACATTTCAGGTGCTCACTTTTATCATACCAATGTATCACTGCAAAAGAGTGAGATGTCTGGAAAAAGCTGATCATCACACAGCTCATACTTGTTTTGACTCTGTAATTTGGGGCCACATAAAAAAGCTAATATATGAGATTATGGAATGTCTAAATAAAACACTGTGTAAAAACCTAAATTTTAATCAACAAATAATTATATCTAAGATTTTTTAAAATTATAAATGGTAAAGAAAGAATTTATGCAAAGAAAAAGGCAAAATGGTGTTATACTAATTGCACTTACACATTTAAAAATTTTTATTAAGTAGAAAAATGACTAAGAGAGTCAGCCTGGGAGCTAGTACAACAGTACAATACTATAGTACTATAGTACAGTACTAAAGGGGCAATACTCAGGTCATTCTGTCATAACTAGTTTGATAAAGTCTTAAAATGTACAAGACTATCATGGCTAATAACACTGTTTAAAAGGAGATTTTAGGGCTGGGGAGGTAGCTCAGTGGTATAGCACTTGCCTGGCAAGCACAAGGCCCTGGGTTCAATTCCTGGTACCGATAGATAAATAAATAAATACAAAAGGAGATCTCGCTTTGCTTAGTGATAAAAACTAGAATTATATTCTATACATTTGACCCTGAGTGACCTTGTTCCTTGATAACACACACACTCTTGCTATCTGGAGAACTGATTTAAGCTCTCAAACCCAACTCTGCCCCTCATGAGAGATGTGACGTGGTATCTCATCAATGAAAGGGGCTAACAATACACACCTTCCAAAGTTAGTTAAAGTACCTAAATTCAGCACTGACAGAAATTAAATGAATATTCAAACATGCATACAGAGAAAACTTTTACTAAGGATTAGCTAAATTTTATAAAAGTCACTTCAAACATGTATCCTTGTTGACCAATGTAATGTACATAAGATCTATGGATCACAGTATCAGTAACATTTTCATTTTTTTCCTGATACACTTATATACAGTACCTATAAATCTTTTTGTGATATATCTTCTTAGATCAAAGATCCCTTTGATATAAGGGGAATTAGATTTCACATGATTTTTTAAAAGAAAATAATGGAGTCATAACTACTCTATTTAGATAATTATGTTCTTTTTATGTCTTTAATTTTTATTTGGACAGATGGCAATTTCCATTTAGATTCTGGCACTGTTGGCTGACTACATAGCTAATGGGGCCAGGAGCTTGAATGAAGTCGATCCTCAGGCAGGCCAATTAATTTCTCATGGACTGGATTCTGTTCTACATACAAACTTTGCTTGGTTGCCAGTCACTGTTGTTAATGACAGGGGGACCAGGTGAGAGTGGTTTAGTACCAACCTGGATTTCCTAATGAAAAGGAAAAAAAAGAAACACCCTCTGTAGGCTAATAGCATCAAATTTTTTTTCCTGAATGGCAAATTTGAGGATGCCTAGTGTAGTCCATGGTCACTTATTTTGTCATCAAATTCATATTTATATTCTCCCCTTTAAACAAACTGCAAAGGCCCCTAACTCTCCTCAGAAGCAAGTTAAACTCCTTAGCTCAGCACTCGTGGAGCCTATCACTCTCTGGTCACAAGCCACTGTAACAATCCCACCACTGCTGTCCTTCATGCACTCTACCTCTCGGCCAAACAGAACCACTCGACTTCCAGGAAGGGCCCCCAGTCCTGCATTCTTACTTCACCTGTTTCTGAAGTGCACCCTTTGCATCCTCATCTGTACCCTTGGGCCTCGGCCTGTGCTAGCCCTGCCTCCAGCACACAGGCTCTCTCCCCACTGCCTGCTTCCAGACTTTGAATCTCACGCAGGATGCAGCTTCTCACTGACATCATATGACCATCTGTGTCCTGTCATGTTAGGAATAAGTATAGAGCTTAAGGGTAAATACTGTATTTGCACAGTTTTAGCAATAGCTAAAGCTTAATAGTCTGCTGAATTCCATTAAGAATGACTTGTGGTAAAATGACTCTATTACTCTATCACATAAAAAAATTTAAAAATCAAGAAAATAAATCTATGATTCGTGGTCATCTAATTTAAATATTAACAGCTTTTGCTAAATTTTGTAAAACAATAATACAAACATGAGCATGGAACTTAGAAAACATTAGGAAACATGACGATACTTTATTAGTGCGTTTGTGAAACCAGGCCACATTATCAGTGAGTTAAAGCACGGAGAATTTTCCATTTTGACTCTTAAGAAGTTTGAAACCAGTAACAAAATACAGAATTATATTTAAATACAAGTTTTCCTCTGTTGGAGAACATTGAAGCTGAATACACATGCAGGGCTGTGGCGTGGCCCAGGCATGATTGAATTGAGAACAAGGAGATGCCTCAGGGGCAACATAGGAACAGCTGAGGCCACCTGGAGACTTTATGGCTAGTTTTCCTTAATTAGCATCATCTGTTGCTCTGAGGGGTCCCTGAACCCTTTCCAAGATCCTGTTCAGGTTTCCTCCATTGTCCACTCAACTCCTTGCTTATTCTGATTAAATATAGGCTGCCTCATGTCAGTTGGCCGGCCAGCTAGCAGAGTTATGAGCTCTGCCGAGGATTTCAGTCCTGCAACCCTAAAGATCATGCCACTTGTCTATTCCTTTGCACCTTCGCTGTACATCCATTTGGGGGAATAGGGATCTAGGCACACCGACCCCAACATTCATCAATTTTATATTAAAAACTTTAAAACTCTTGTTATTACAAACAAATACATAAGTCTTCCAAGTATTTATACTGAATTTAAACTGGCTGAAATGTTCCTTTCACAACCTGCTCCCTTCGGATAGGAAAACCAGTTGCATATCTGAGTAAATTTGGTAGCCAACTTAGAATTCATGTACGTAAAACACCAGCAGGCCTCCGTATACAAGCACACCTTTACAAGGATCTCAAGCCGCACACTTTGCTTGCTACAACAGTGGTATATGTCTTGTTTTAGTGATCAGTGTAAAAGGTAGGTGGAATTTTACTGTGACAAGCCATTTGGGAATACCTGACAGCTGTGCAGAAAAGTGCTCCACAAATCTTTGTGAGGAGATTGTCCCCAGAGGAAGAACAATTCTGCTTGAAATTTTTCTTTGTGTCATTTGTTTCAAGTACATATTATCTGTAATGTAGCTAATGATATATGAAGAATGAAAGAGCACACTAAAATTATTTTACACTTAATAAATTATTTTCTAATTAGCCTCACTGAACAAAGAAATCTTTGGCTACAAACCCATAGGTCACATAAGCAAGGTAATAAAGATCACAAGATTCTTCAAATGCTTACATTACACTTTTATATACTAAGGCAATAAGCACATAGTGGTAATAAGAAAATTTTAATAGGAGCATTAACTTGCAAAAACCATTATGGAACAAATGAGATATACGTAGTAGAGTAAAAGATGTGTAAAGTCAGTGTCCTCCTTGAAGGGTCTACTCTCAGAAAGTAACCTGACAATAAGATAATCTAGTTCATCAAATAACAGCTGTGCCAGTCACCCTATTAGATGTCCTCTTAAATTCTGTATGGAAGAAAGCAAAACAAAGATGTATTAGGCAGATCAGATCAAAAGGAAGACACAACTCAGTATATATCTGCCCTTTTCTGACATCAGTGTATTATCTAAGAACTAGAATTTTCTATTCTAGAGGAAGGGATGATCATATAAAATAGGTTACACAATATAACAGAAAATTGAAAGACAAGCCCTTGATGGTTTAAGCTTCAAGAAAAGCATAGTATTAGACCACCCTCTAGTGGAAATTAAACAGAATTCAATAAATACAGTGCTTTCCAAAAGTGTTTTCCTAGCTTTATTATAAAACCCACACTGTGGTTATTTCAAGAATAAGAAAGCATATAGAATCTGGATAAAAAGACTGCATTTCATCCTTACACACTGTCTTTCAATGTACAGACTACTACACTGTTCACCTCACTATATTTGCATGCCATGGTTTGCATTCCAAACTGCTCTGTAGCACAAGCTAAACTGTAAAACATCCATCCATACTCCACTGTCACAGAAAATGGCTTTGTAAATCTACAAAGGCCAGAGACACTCACTAGCTTGTCAGCATGTAGATGATTTACACCAGCCTGGTCCACTGAGGAGCTAAGAAGAGCACCCAGCCCACAGCAGACATCTACTACATACCCGGCACTCTGCTAAGTGCTCTGTATTTGTCTTAGTAATTTTTCTCAATGCTGAGACAAAATACTGAGACTGATGCAGTAATCATACATCCTTAATCCCAGCATCACACACTCCAGACCCAGCCAACTCTGAAAAAGCCCCACCTATGACCACATGAGGCTTTGGGGAGACATCTAGACCCAACCCATAACAGCCTTTGTCATTCATTAATCCTCTAGGAGGCAACTACCTTAGAGGCAGGTAGTTGTCTCAGTGGACTGGTTTCAAGGATTTAGGGGAAACCTAAATCCTTAGATGCTCAAATCTCTTATATAAAATGGTACGGTATTTGCATATAACCTACACTCATACTTTTGAGTACTTTAAATCATCTCTAGATTACTTACATTAACACAATACAAAAATATGTATACAGATTTTATACTGTATTGTGTATGGAATGACAAGGAAAAAATCTGTACATGTTCAATGTAGGCACAATTTTTATAGTATTTTCTACATGCAGGTGGTTGAATCTGCACATGTTGAACCTGTAGACATGAAAGAACAGCTGTGCTCTGACCCTCATTTCGCAGATGAGGAAACTAAATCTTGGAGCAGTGAAGGAAAATGAATGGGACTTAGAACAGGGAATTATTCTTTTTAATTTTAAAAAGCAAAACAGAAAAAAGGATAGAAATGATACAGAATTTCAAAAAAGCAAAAAAGTAGGGAATTAACACTAATTAATATATTGCATATTGTTATCTCAGAACTAGTTGTTCAGGGAAGTTTTGGAAATGAAAAACAATTCCAGATCTCTGAGTCCCTAACTTTGTTTTCTGGTTTCTTGTATACCTTTACATACCTTTATTCTTTCTTTCTTAAATGACAAGGCTTATCAGTATGTATCAATTAAACAGGCTTTTTTATAAGCTGGATGGATCACAATATGAATAGATTAGCCATTGTTACTTAACAATTCCTCAGGGGCTAAATAACCAAGAGACATATTTATTAAGCTACAGGACAGCACAGCCAAATGCATCATACGAAGTCTGAATTGCTCACATAATATAAATCCCTTGTTCTTTAATAAGGACAGACCCTCCAGTGAGTAAGAAGGTAAGCAGCTGGGAAAATGGAAAGATTGAGGGGACACCATATCAGCTCTGACAGAGTGTAAAACATTTAAAGTTAAGGTCAGTTAATTTTTTTTTTAAAGTTGCTTCTATTTTTTATTATTGTTTGACTTTTTAAGACTTGTAACATTATGTCTAAGTATTTACAGGTGACGACAGGATTATTTAGGTTACCAAAAGGGAAATTTCAAATAACATATGAACTTTTAAAATACTAAATGTTTCCTATCCAAATGTGTTGCAAAACTTATTAAAATGAATTCATAAAGATGTTTATATAAAATTTCTTTTGAGACAGGGTCTTACTATGTAGTTCAATCTGGCCTTGAAGCCACTAAATGCAGCTTAGAATGGCCTTGAACTTTCTCCTCTGCCTCAGACTCCCAAATGCTGGAATTACAGGCATTGCCATCATGCCCAGGTGACAAAAATCTTTTTAAATTTTAATTCGCAAAATCTGGTTTCACAAAAGATTCCAATTGTAGCAGAAACACTGATTCCATGAAACTTAAGTTGCTTAGCTAAATGTCTCACAATTTTGAAATCTCTGAGTTTATTCTAGGTCAAGAAATATTAGGTCTCTGAAATTCTACATTTTCACTTGCTATTTTCCAGTCATTTGTTCATTAAGTATAAATATCAGGCAAGGAATAGCAATAAATTAAACTCCAAAGGTAGCATATATTTATAATGAATGGTTTAGCATATATGTGTATGTGTACATACCAAACATCTAGATTTTAGATGTATCTTCTAAACTAATTGAATTAACTTTACAAAAAGAGTTCAATGTAAGTTAGACATATAGACTGCAGGGTGAGGGGAGGTGTACGTTATTTTGAAGTGATTATCTGCGCAGAATAGTATCTCAGAGAATTCTTTAACCATTAATTTGCCCGTATTGGTAGATGTCTCAGATTAGTAAACAGAATCAAGTGAGCATTTGGGAAGCCCATCTAAGCTCATTTAAGAAGCCAAAATGTAGTTTCTAAATGTAGTTCATATAACCCTAAAAATAAAATTTTTTCAAGATATTAAAATCTTAATTGGACAAGAAAATACATTATATTCTAAGAAGGTGTATAGATTGTACTTCCTATAGAATTAACTATGAAAATAATACTTATGGCAAAATGATTATAATCAATAGAGTGGTATTAAACAAACAACTGTTAACAATTTAGTCTCAGCTGGAATTAAAAAAAAAAGAGGGAGGTTACTACAAATGAAAAGCAAGTAACTCAGAGATACAGGTATATAAGCTTAAAGAAAGTGGCTAAGAAAACCCCCAAACATCTTGAGGGCTAGTTGGATTAGTTAGTTATTCAAGGCTGTGAAGGATCACAACTCTACCTTCAGGGAGTGAACACTGCCGAGGCACCACAGCCATTTTACATTTCTCCTGGAACCCAGCATCTCTTTTCCATGCCTTGCCTTCACACTAACGACTCTCCCCAAGCAGAAGCAGCAGAGGGCTTGAAGAGGGTTGTTCAAAGAAGCCGTGTGACAACTGCCATTACACTCCCTCATTACCCATGCGATGAGTATCACTATGGTTGAGATTCTTCTTTTTGTTTTGGTGGTACATTTGAAACCAGATCCTCTGCCTTGAGCTACATCCTCAGGCCTAATATTTGTTGAGGCAGACTCTCATTAGATTGACTAGACTGGGTTTGAACTTGTGATTCTCCTTACTCAGCCTCCCAGAGCCCTAGGATTACAGGCACATATCACAAGGCTCAGCTGTGGGTCCGTGTCTCATTAACTGTGGGACTCTGAGCCAATCACAACTTGTCCAAGTCTTCCTTTATCTGTGAAGTGGGGATAATAAAAGCTATGTTTTATAGGGGTCTTGTAAGGGTGAGAGGTAGTATCTATAAGTAGCTAACAAACTCTGCTATAAATGGTGGTGATTACTACCAGCCACAGCATTCCAAATGCCTTTTGCTTATTTTTATCAGACACACAAAACTATTTTTATGATTCACTACCTCCTTCATAAATTAGTTTTGTGTTGCTTTAAGGTAACATTGAAAAACAGGAAGAGATGATAGGGATATTAATTTCATCTGTAAGATTAGGTTTTTCCTATAGATACGTTCTGCTTCACTAAAATGTTAAACCTGCTTAGAAAACAATGTTGGGTAAAAATTACATGAGACCATTGTTTTGATCTAAGCTCTTATACTAGGCTCCACAGAGCAGGCCAAAAATAAAAACGGAGTTGCTCATTAAAGTTCCACAGCACCAAACTGAAAGGTATTTGCTAAATTTCCTAAACAGGCTAGTTTCATTAGCACAATAATGAAGTACTTCTACTTTAATCCTTACACAAAAATATCAATATGAAGTAACGTGATGCTAACAATCATTTGGTGGGGAGGGGCAAGTCTCACTATGTAGCCCAGACTGGGCTCAAACTCATGGCAAACTTTCTGCCTCAGCCTCCAAACTGCTGGGATTGTGGGTGTGCACCACTGTGTCTGCCACCCAGCCATTTTCCCATTGTTCTGTCTTCCTACACCCACCCTACAAAAAAACTTTAAAATGACCAATCTGGCTTTTTTAAAAAGAGAACAAAACAAAGCAATGAAATGAAACAAAACAAAGAGAACAATATTGGACCTCAAAAACAAGACAATAGGAAATCAACCATAGTTACTATAACGCACAGTGTTATCCTCTGAATAGATGCTCAGACCATCAGACACAGGCATGCAAAGTCAATCAAACAATGTAAGCACTAAATTGTTTCTTTACTCCAGTTGCTATCATTTCAGAAATTTCAGGTGTGTGATTTTTTATTTCTTTTTTGTCTATGTCTCCTGGACTTGTTCTGGGTGGGCTGGAGGTTTGAAACTCTACCTTGCTCCTCCATCTTCACATTTTCTTGTGTTCCTCCAAATCAGCTGGTTGCTGAGTCTGGGGTGCTTCCTGTACTGACTGGCTGGCTGGCTGCCTGTCAGTCCGTCCATCATCTCCCCCCCACCCCCCGCCCCTACAGGAGACCAGGCCAGGCACTTGGGTTCCTCCGATCCAGCATTCTCTGGGCAGCAGACAGGCATATGGTAGTGGCTCATTAATGCTTTCCTGATAATGCTAGGGTCCTGGGGCATGGCCTCTTATCTAGGCCACAGCGGCGGGCTCACCCAGGGGCACCAATCTGCTTTTATTTCTGCATCCTTCAGCCCTTTTTATGCATTCTATAAACCAATCCCCTTTTCAGCCCATCAGAACACTTTATTTCATGGAATGAAGTGTCACCCAACTCCAGAATCATAAATAAAGATTAAGATTGTCATAATTTTGTCTTTTGATAATAGAAAGCCACCATACCATCCATAGATATTATACTGTCAAAAACAGACCATTTTCTAGATATAAAGAAAAAAGAGTCTCAACATAAACTATCCAAATGAAAACAACAAAAATACATTTCCACAAACTAAATTTAGCCAAACATACCTTCATTTAAATGGATTTACTGCCCTCTTTATCAGTAGGAGGTGAAAAAACAAATCATTCTACAAGACATGGAGCTCTAACAACTTAAATTTTAAAGCAACACCTTTTGGAACACATCCTACATCCATGACACAATCCTGCTAATTCTCTTTATTTTCTACACTTATACTTTCAAGCTAAAAAACCTAATGTCACAAAGAATCCTGGGTCACTTTACCAATAAACAAAAATTGTGTTTCCTGAGATGAACTGTGATAGAAAACCGTATTTTCCAGAAATATTTCTATACTTTAAATCACTTCTTGTCTAATCCTTAATCAGACTATAACACTAACTACAATTCACTATTTTCCAAAAAAGCCAGTTAACCAACCATTTAACGAATTCTTAGAAAGCTCTGAAATTAGACCAAGTCCTATGGAAACTGTTCTCATTCTTTAAAAAGTGATGTATAGCTACAAACACCAAACTTACCCAGATTTGCTGTCACGGATTCCAAGTCTGCTATTAAACCTGGAAGCTGCTGCAGCTGCTCCTGCAACTCGATCAGGCTCGTCTTCTTCTTCTCCCAGTGCACGGACAGCATAACCACCTCACTGTCCACCAGCTGCAACACAGACCCGAGGGTAAAGGGGGAAAAACCTTAGGTACAAAGGAATCACAGTCAGCACGATGAGATCTGGACCTGTGGTCTTTAACAATCCTCCATTGAGTACAGAAGTTGCTTTCTTTTATAGAAAGGAACCAACTAAATATTCAATACAGGAAACCTCAAATTATTGCTTATATCAATGCATCTTACCCCACAGAACAGTCTGAAAATGACTTTAGAAATTACATCTAAATATACCCTACTTTTAAGGAAATCATTCATTAGAAAATCCAAACCTAGAAAAAAACCAAAAAACTACCATTAACAATCAGAGAGAAAATAAAAACAATCCAAAACCTACTTAACAGGCAATTATTTACTTTACAAAAGGAATTCTTAGAAAAGTTCTCTAGTACATTTTGAATGTACTATGATAAATTTACATTTAATTTTTTTCTGTACCAGGAATTGAACTCAGGAATACTTTTCACATAAAGATAAATGGCTCTGTGCATTAAAGAATTACTGGAGCTAATGGTCAATTCCAGAAAAAGTAAAGGATTAAGTTAACAAAGAAGGAACTGAGATGTAAAAAGTCATAATAACAGAGTTGAGATACCAGACTAGCCTAAGATAATTCTTCTTTTCCTGAAGACTAAAGAAAATAACAGGCATCAGTTTATCCCAGACAATTTCGATGTTAACATGATAGGAGAGGAAAGGACCTAGAATAAGATGTAGAAGGAGTAGGAGAGGTCAATGACCAAACAATAAACAAGAATTGGGAGAAACATCCATATCCTATATGATAAAAATAAATGTTGAAAAATCCACTGTATAACAGAAGGAAACACACTTGAGTTTTATATTCAAAATCACTGAGTTTGCAGTTAATTAAAAAGAAGACAATTTATACTTCACAAGACTAAGATTCCTTCAGAGTTAAAACCTGAGTGCAACTGACTAACAAGAAAATAGAAATTTAGAGACATGAATACATCAAAATAAGATAGGAAGTTATTTGTATATGGTGCTAGTGTTTTGTCCCTGTATTTTAATATAGCAGGATTCTACAGTTGGAATAAAGATTTGAGCTGTAACATAAATCCTACTGTTCTTCAGACAGCACTGGGGGATAAAAACACAATCTCACGTTCAGGCCCCATCTGACACCATACTTTACAGAGATTTTTGTTTGGTTTTTTTATTATTTATTTATTTAGAGATAGGATCTTACTGTGTCTTCCCAGGCTGGCTTCAACCTTGTAGGTTCAGCCATCCATGGTGCATGGACAGAGCTGAGGCAGGAGGATCTCTGCAAGTTCAAGGCCAGCCTAGGCTACAGAGTGAACTCAAGGCCAGCCTAAACTATAGAGAGAGACCTGGTCTCAAAAAAGACCAAAACCAAGACAAACTTGTGGGCTCACAGGATCCGCCTCTCTTGACCTCCTGTGTAGCTGGGACCATCCGTGTGTGCACCATCCCAAGCTTCATAGGTACTGTGTACCTGAAGGTGCCTACTGTCAATAAGCCTTTATAAAAATTTCTGAAATAGCTTTAAGAATATTGAACAGTGCTAACAGATACATACAGCCATGATACAATGAGGACATACTGGATGGAAGAAACGATCTCACTATGTGAAGCCTATTTCTAATATTCAATCAAATTCTTGAGAATAATTTAATATAGTTAAAGTGGTACATGGTATATCTTTTAAAGAAGCATGTTAAATCTTCCTCTGGTTACCTGGGTAATACCTGAAAAATCTTGAATAAACAATTCTTAAATATTAACCATTTCTTGCTAAAAATTGAAGTATAACATATTCAAGTGTTAAAACTTAACAGCTGGACTGGGGGTTCAGCTCAGTGGTAGAACACTTGCTTAGCAGGGAAGAGGCCCTGGGTTCACAATCCCTGACACTGCAAAATGAATAAAGAAAGAAAGCTTGATGAGTTTGTACTTTCCACAAAACTGAACATTATATTCTGAATACAGAATAAAAGCTACTTTTTATAGGATTCTTGTGAGGGGACAAAGAACATATGAAAGTGCATTAAAATATTTAGTTTGAAAGAATGAGTTGAGTAGGCTCTTTAAAATAATTATCAATAATTATATGATAATCCACATTTTGATTTTTTTGTATGTACCAGGTCCTGTGCTAAGCAATTTGCACACATTATCTCATTTTAACCACACAGTAACCCTGTAAGCCAACAATATTACCCTTTCCAACTTATGAATGAAAAAAAAACAGATTTCATGAAGCTAAATCTCTTTCCAAAGGCCCAAAATAGACCTATATTCAATTCTAAGGAATTGGACAATAACCTCATTCCTTTAATTAACATACTGGGGGTTGTACTACTGGGGCATGTGAAAAGAAGAAAACTGACAATCTAACAAAAGAAAGTATTCTGAAGCTTTACTGTTATCTACTCATTTTACTACTTTGCAATTTTTAATTTAATGATAAAAAATAATTATCTCCAGAAGTTCAATTTTTTCACCTCTAAGTAAATAGCTCTAAATAAACCTAGTTTCAATACCAGGAAAACAAATTTAAACAGCATGACAAAGGCAGCATACTTCATTCCCAAATCCCTTCCAGCACACTGAGGTTAGGAGAACAAGGCTGCAGCAGGAAATATCAGCACTTGACAATGGGTAACACTAGTACCTTACTGTGTATGTTATTTTTGCCTCTTAGTTGTCCCCTAAATGTCTACATGTTAAAGGCCTGGTCCCCACACAGAGGTGCTCCTGGGAGGTAGAGGAGGCTTTGGGAGGCAGGGGTTACTGGCAGGAAGTGAGGTTACAGGGTGAGGGGGGTACCCTTGAAGAGGGTAGTAGAACTCTAGCCTTTTCCCTTTCTTTTACTATTGGTTGATCCCAGGGGCTTTGAATGAGCTACATCCCCAGTCCTTTTTGTTTGTTTTTTATTTGAGACAGGGTGTCATTAAGTTGCTCAGGCTGGGTTTCAACATGCCCTTTTCCTTCCTCAGTTTCCAAGAGCGCTGGGATTATAGGTATAACCACTATGCCTAGAGCCCCTTCTCTCTCTTTTGTATTCCAGCTGTCAGGAGATGAACAAACCCCTGCTGCCACATGCTCCCCACCAAGCAGCCATGTACTGAAACTTCTAAAACCCTGAGCCAAAATGAATCCTTCCTCCTTATAAATTAATTACCTCTGATACTCTGTCACAGAAATGAAAATCTCACATAATATAACACTCCACAGTTCAGAGCTGGTGATAATTATTTCACTTGATTTCTGAATAACTTAGGTCAGGAGAATAAGTGGCCTTATACCACATTACAGATGAGGAAACAGAGAGAGATGAAGATATTTGCCCCAAAACATTATTATTGCAGCAAAAATGAGAAAAAGTTTTCCAGTATCCACTTCAGTTCACTTTGCACCCCATTCAGAGGAAATCCAACTGAACACAGAGAAGTGAAAAAGTCTGATTCAACTCAGACTCAGTATCTCAGTTGAGATACTGTCTCAGTTCCGGGACTCCATACTAAGCATCTGTTTTAAAAGGCACTTCTATAAAATAATTTCTTAAACAAGACTGAATCATCCATAAGTGTATTTGACTGGCAGGGAAATAACTTAAATTATTTATGTTAACAGATTTAAGAATTTAAAATAGCTTCATCATGCACCATTAGTGTATCCAGTCTGCCTTACTACCAGAAACCAACACTCTTCACTTTTCCGGAATTTCTAAGAAACATACTAGTGTCTAAATTTCATCATATATATTCCTGTGCTCTATACAGCTATTACAGCTTCCATTAATTCAGGTAGGTGGTAAACAAAGTCTAAACCATCTAAAAGAATCATTAAAATGTCTAAAAGAAAGGGATTTTCATTGACATCAAAAGCATAGAACATTTGATCTTGGTTAATAAAGCTTGAAGTGTGTCAGCTTTAAGATGACAGCTAGTAGCTATAGCATTTTGATTTCAGATAATAAAAATGACCTAAATTTGACTGTGGTTATAGATGTACAACTCTATCAATGTGCTAAAATCTACCAAATTGTACATTTTAAGTTTGTAAATTGTGTGGTACGCTAATTTAATAAAATTATTTCATTTTTTTAAAAAAATAAAGCTTTACATGTGTGTACCAAATAATTTTAATTACAAGTTCCTTTTATTCATTATACCCTCATACGTAATGCCTAAAAAGTTTGTCCTCTAAACAAACTGAGCATTCAGGTCACTAAAATTTTTACTTTTTTGCTAAGCAAAGTAACACTTTTAGGTAGATCAGGGAAGGCTAAGGTTTTGTCCAAATAATAAGGAACTCTAGGGCCAGGCATGGTGGTACATGCCTGTAATACCAGCAATCTTAGAGGCTGAAGCAGGATGACTACAACTTCACATAGTGATTTTGGAAGACTCTGTCTCAAAATTAAAAAATTAAAAAGGGCTAAGGAAGCAGCCCACTGCTAAAGGTCCTGAGTTCAATCCTCAGTACCACCAATGCGACAAAAAGGAATTCTTAAAGAGTAAGTAGAATGGGATTATGTCTTATAATTTACATATTTTGCAAAATACCAAACTCCAATGTAAAGCATTAAACCTAGATGAATCAAATATTTACCTAAATAAGTTATGAGTATGCCAGCCCAATTAAACTACATTATCCAACTGAGTAATTGAAGAAATTAGCTTTAGTCAAGGAATTTCATAATTAATTACTAAATTCTAGGTATCTTGTAAAATTACAAACTTTTAAAGGACTAGCTAGCATTTAACATTCAAAAAGGAAATTCTATCACAGGTACAAGATTAGACCACCAATTACCTCTCCAGCACTGGCACATTCTTTGGCTCTTCTGTGAAGTGCAGCCCAGGTATCTTCATACCTAACAAAAAAATAATTCAAAATGCAAATGTACATCAAGAAAGAAATGTAACCAAAGGATGAATCTTGCCAGGTGTGGTGGTGCATGCCTGTAATCCCAACACTCAGGAGGCTGAAGCAAGTGTAGTATTTCGAGTTTGAGACCAGCCTGGGTTAAACAGTGAGTTCAAGGCCAGTCTGAGCTACAGAGGAAGACCCTGTGGCAAAAAAAGGAAAAAGACAAATCTAGAAAATACTGTAGTACCAGAAAGCAGCAGCTCAAAAAATGGGAACACAATACAAGGACACAGAAGTCAACTTGCAGGGGCTTCCAGTGGTCAAACATGAGACAATTTGAGCAACAAAATAATGATAGTAATGGACTATAACTCAGAATAAAACATGAGTCTACAGTGATAAATAATTGAGTAAGTAAAAGAAGAGAAAAACTTTAGAATTCCATTTAGTAATTTTAGAAGAAATGATGAAAAGTAAAATATCATCATTTGGCAAATACATCAGAAAAACTGTCTCAGGAAAGAAATCTAATGGATGCAAAATTAGTGCATAACAGTATGATGAGAAACAGGGTATCTATGTACAGCATTCTCAAAGTATCTCCCCATAGGATATTCATTAAATAAAAAGTGGCAAATAGAGTCAATAGTGAAGAAAACTGGCAGTTACTTTAACCAAGTGATCAAAATCAAAATCAATAGTAATGAGACATATTAATGTCACATTCCTCCCAATATAATTTACTGGAAAAAGGACATAAAATTTCAACTGTGGTATTCTCTACCAAAGGCACCAACTTGAATTTAATCATTAGGAAAGGGTAGATATTTTGCAAAATAACCCACCAGTACTCTTCAAAAGTGTCAAAGACTCAGAACTGTTCCAGACTAAAGGAGACAGAGACACAGTGACTAAACATAATGTGTGGTTTTGAATTGGATCTTAGTTCATAAAAAAGAATTTCAATGAGACAAATGATGAAATCTGAATAAGGTTTGCAGTGAATTATTTTCTTGGAATTAAATATTAATTTCCTGGGTTTGGCTGGGTGTGAAGACACACTCCTCTAATCCCAGCACTTGGGAAGATAAGGCAGGAGGATTTCATGAATTCTAAAGCAACCTGGGTTACGCAGTGAATTTACAGCCAGGCTGAACTACACAGTGAACCCTGTCTCAAAAAACCAAAAAAAAAATTTTCTTTCTTTTAAATTTCCTGGTTTCTGTTAGGGAAGCTGGAATCCTTGTTTGTTCTATTTTTGCAACATCTCTGTGAAGTCTGTTATTTATCTCAAAATGAAAAGTTAAAAAAATAGAATTTTTGAACTATTATCTATATGGTTGTAAAATTTAATTTTTCATCTTTTTAAAAGTCTAGCTATCCAAATGATAATTCTTTAAATAAGAAAACACATTTGATAAATTTATACTGTCTCCCTCTGTTGCCATGATGAGATATTCCTGTTGAGTTTAAATAGAAATTTCAATTGACAGTCCCAACAGACTACTGCCATCATCTACATGTCATAAAATGTAAGATGGAAGGTCATGCAATCCAGTCTTACTGTCACTGTCAACTAACAGATCAAAAATGCTCTCTAGTGTATCAGATGGAGCAAGCATCAGTTGAAATCAACAAGTACAGTGGACCCTGGATCCTGAACTTAGTTCATTCCTGAGGGCTGGTTGTAACTTGAGTTGTCAATTGAGGGCTCAGGCTCCTCAACACAGCCTTTCGAGTCTCTTTCCTGTATATAGACAGAGCTTGGTGTCCTTAGAGATACACTCACCCAGGATTTCTCAACCCCATACAGGATGGGATACTGTAATGCTCCTTCCAGAACTCTTTAAGGGTTAAACTTGTACCTGACACCATCTAGAAGCATATGTGGCCGGCATTTGGGTCATAACGCAAGATTTTTGCTGTAAATTATAACTAAAATTCTGGTTATAACCCAAGTTGTTCATATGTCCGGCCAGTTGTAATGTGAGGATCCACTTATCTACAGAATGCCAGGCAATGTTAGGCACTAGAGTTGCTGAACTAAATTTTCCTTTTGCACAAAGGGTCTCCTGAATGTCTGCTGATCACATGTAATCCCAGCATTCTGGAAGGCTGAGGCAGGAGGATCACAAATTCAAGACAGCCTGGAAAACAATGAGATCTTGCCTCAAAATAATAATTAAAAAAATCAAAAAGAAAGGGCTGGGAGTAGAGCTCAGTACTAAGGTCTTGGGTTCAATCACTAACATGCAGCCCCTCCCATCTGCTAAATGAATACACATACTAATTCAAAATTCAGGGCTTCACAGCAAAATTTTCTATCATTATCCTCAATCAACAGAAAAGAGCGTGTTAATTATCACTTGCCATTTGAATTCCAAATCACTCTTTTCCTACAATCCTCCCATTAGTTTCTTTTTCCCCTCTTACCATATTTGTTTTTTACATCCTCTTCACCACCCTCCCTCACAGCAGTCTTCCTATGTCGGCACCTTGTTCATGATTTTCCTGTTGCATTTGGCATTGGCATCCTCTACATAACAATCTAGATTAGCCCATCCGTTTGTGTTCTCTGCTCTACTGCTATGCTACTGCACAATGTTGAAGAAAGGCGGGCATAATGTCCTTTATAAGGATATACTATCGATGGTCCTAGTTACTTTTCTCATGGGTCAGACAAAATACCCAACACCCAAAGCTAAAGGAGGACAGGTTTATTGGTTGACTGTAGCTCACAGTTTGTAGAGGTTTCAGTCCATAGTTGGCTGGCTCCAAGGCAGGGCATGGCAGAGGAACACTGCAGGGGAGAAACAGTCCATGGCAGGCAGAAGGCAGTAAAGTAGCAATTAGCACAGCAGCAGCAGCAAGGGACCACAACCACCCTCCTTCTGCCCCTTATATTCTATCCAGGCTACCCGCCGTAGCACGCACACCCAGGGTGCGAATTCCTACCCAGAACTATGCCAGACCAATCAGTGGACTAATTTAGTAATCACACACCCTTAACTGCAGCATCAGATACTCTAGATCCAGGCACCTCTGAAAAGCCCCACTTATGACCCCATGAGACTTTGGGAGGACATCTAGACACAGCCATAACACCAACCTCACATAGGGCTTAGTTGGCACTTGGTTTTTTGATTCATTCCTATTAGTTGTTCCCTAAAATCTACACAGCAGGTTATACATATCTCATGTAGACTTAAAATTCATTCTCAGCCAATCTCTTTCAACAGATGGATGACCTTATTGTACCATTTTACTGGGATGAAGGCCCTGGATATAACCTTTTTCAATTTTCTTGCTTTCAAGCATCTTTAAAATCACAAATAAATGATGGAAAAAAAGGCAGAAACCACATTCATAAAGTCATAATTTATTCACAGGATTACTGGACATATTCTCCATATATTATAGAGGAACTAGTGGAAGACATCACAGTATAGTTAAGAAAATCAACCTACTAGTGATTACCTTTCAAGGAAGACAAAGCAAAGTGCTAATTATAAAGCACTAAAGCTACAGGAATAGACTTTTCTGGTGGTATTGTAATAGGGATTGAACCCAGGGCCTTGCACATGCTAGACAAACACTCTGCCATGAGCTATATCCCCAGATGTAGGAGACTAATCCCTAACCTTGATTACTATCCTAGTTACAAGTTATCATTTAGAGGATAGAGGAGAGATGGCAGAGTGGAAAGCACCAGGACCATCTCACGGCCTGGACCACCACTGTTGACAGAGCCTGCCTGATGAAATGGGAGTCTACTGAAGGCTTGCAATTTCTAAGGAAGGCCTGTGTAGAAAACTGTTAATTTTGGTCAATTTCAGCTCTTGGCACTTGGGTAGCAGCAACCAGGCCTCTTTACCTCCAACCCTGGGGCAGACAGCCACATACTGGTTTCTAAGCAGCTTCCAAGTGGCTTGTGGGAGCTAAGGCTGATAGTAAGGAATCTCTCCTTCAACAATTGGGTTTCTGGGCCCTAACCACTAATTGTTGCCTCTGATCAGGGAAATGCACGCACACAGGCAGCTGCAGTTACAAACCCTTCTCCTTCCTGCTAAAGAGACTTTTGATGGAGTTAAAAGGCCAGTGCCTTTTTTCTCTTCCATGTTTTTGTTCCCCTTCATGTTTTTCTGTCTTCTCTTTGGGAGCCAGAAATTTAAGAACTAGGTCACTCAAAAGCAACAACATAGATGGGAGGATTTAGAAGTTATCACATAAGTCCAGTGAAAGGTACAGACTCAGGAAAGACTGAGGAAATCACAGCTTTACACCTGAACCTGAACACCAGCAGAGACTGCAGCAATCAAAAAACAAAAGCAAACCTGGGGGATGAGAGAAAATCTGATCTTCAACATGACCATGGTTTATAATTCAAATCCCCAGTTTAAAAAAAAAGTCTCAAAGCAGGCAAAAACAAGACAGCGTGGTCCTTTCAAAGGAAAAAAAAATCAAAGGCAAAAAACATTCCTGAAAAATACCAGGTGGTAAGTTTACTAAAAATTTTAAAACACTGGTGTGGCAGAGGAGGGGCAGTGCAATGGGGTAGAGGACCTGCCTAGCATGCATTAGACCAAGTATTGAGGGAAAAAGACTTTATAACTGAAATGAAAATTACTAGAAGGATTTGAGCAGGCAGAAGAATCAGTATGCTTGAAGATAGGACAATTGATGTTATCAATTTGAGGAACAGAAAGAAAAACACTTTAATAAAATGAACAGAGCCTAAGAGGCCACTATCAGAGGACCAAGATATACACTGGAGAAGCAATCATGGAAAGCAGCACAGCAGCTCCCCAAAAAAGTAAAAACTGAATTACTCTATTATTCAGCCACTCTGATTCAGGGAATAATTCCCAAAGAACTGAAAGCAGGGTCTCAAAAAGGTACATATGCAACCATGTCCGCAGCAGCATTATTCACAATAGCCAAAAGACAGAAACAACCTATATTTACAAAGGAATAGAAAAACAAAATGTGGTGTATGCATCTATGATTGAGTATTACTCAATGTGAACAGGGAGAGAAATAGGGACCTATGCCACAACACATATGAACCCTGAAAAAAAAAAAAATCACACTTAGTGAAATAAGCCAATCACAAAAAGGCATGTACAGCACTGTATGATTTCCCATCTATGAGGTCCAGAGTAGTCAGATTCAGAGAAAAAGTGGAATGATGGTTGCCAGGGGTTGGGTAAAGAGGTCAGGAAGAACTGGAAGGTAGTGGGCATTGTTTAGTTTTGCCAGCTGAAAAGACTTTTGAGATAGATACACAACAGTATGAAATATACTTAATATTTGAAACTATACTTACAAATGGTTAAGATGGCAGATTTTATGTTACTTGCATTTTACTAGAATTTTTGAAATTAAAAAAATACATGATCCAGATAGTCACTATTTAAAATGGTTTTCCCCTCACCTAATATTAGTTCTACTCAGAAAAAATAAGAATTATTTCATTGTAATGTATGCACATATTAACAAGCACTTTCCAATGGTTGTAAATTTTTCATACTGTCATAAAATGCATCTGTATCCCAAAAGATTACCACACAGGAGTCTACACCTTTCAGTAAAATTAGGCTCATTTCAACTAAGTCTCGAAAGAAAATAAAAATATAAAATGTAAATACACAGTGTAGCACTGGTGAATTTTTACTACTGTTCATTTTCACTTATGTTCTTTACCTAACCAAGCAGGAAATTACTATCAAAGTTCACTTTCATTTTAGAGAAGAAAAACCTCTAGACTTGGCAGTCATAAGAAATCCAACTAAGAACTAGAAAAGGGAAAACACAGATAGCGGTAACTGTATAAATGAATACAGATAAGGAAAAGCAGCTATTTTCCACAGCATACCTCTGTCAGTAGTTGTGTTATAAAACACAACTTCACATAGCAACATACTTAAACCATACTCATTTTTCATCATCGGTATAAATTATATACCATAAAAGTCACTCTTTTAAAGTGTACAATTTGATGGTCTGTAGCACAACAAAGTTGTGAAACTATCACACTATCTCAGTCCAAAACATTTCTATCAACCTCAAAGAAATCCCTACCTCTTATAGCAGTGACTACCCTCCAAATCCTGGCACTCAGTAAACTATTTTTTTCTTTATAGATTTGCCTCTCTGGACATTTCAGATAAATGAAACCATATGTGACCTTTGGCGCTGGCTCCTTTCATGTTTTAAAATTTAATCCACAATATACACATCTTGTTTATTCATCAGTTGGTGGACACAACTTCTTTCTACTTTCTGGCTATTATGCGTGGTACAAGTTTTGCATGGATACATGCTTTTAATTCTCTTAGAGTCAAATTGGCAGGTCACATGATAATTTTATATCTACTTTTTTTTTCTTTGAGCCTGGGTCTTACTATATAGTCCACTTCTCCCTCAGCCTCCCAAATGCTAGGATTACAGGCATACACCATCACATGCAGATATATCTAACTTTCAAAGAAACTACTAAATTGTTTTTGAGTGGCTACAACATTGCATGTGTGTACCAGGACTGCATCCCCCAAAGGAGCCCCATATCCTTACCAACACTTGGTACAGTATATCTTTTTAAATACTAAGATGCTAGTAAGTGTGTAGTGGTATCTTACTGTGATTTTGTTTTGTTTTTCTTTTTTGAGATAGCATCTTGCTATGAAATTCAGGCTGGCCTTGAACCCCTATGTAGCCTAGCCTGGCCTCTAACTCACATAGATCCTCCTGCCTCAGCCTCATGAATGCTGGAATTATAAGCGTGCACTACTACATCTGTCTCTGTGCTTTTAATTTGCCTATTTAAATAAATGCCTATTTAAATCCTTTATCTAGTTCTTCACTGGGCTGTCTTTTTTCCCCTCAATACTAAGGATTGAACCCAAGGCCTTCACACCCTTCACACCATTCCCAGCCCTTCTTGTTACATTTTATTTTGAGATAGGGTCTGCTAAGTCATTAAACTGCCCATGCTACACTCTTAACTTATGAGCTTTTTGCCTCAGCCTAACAGAGTACTGAAATTACAGACATACACACTACCATGACTGGCTACTAGGTGGTCTTTTTACTGTTGAATTAGAAAAGTTCTCTATATATTCTTCAAATATATGACCTGTAAATATTTTCTCTGATTCATAGTGGCTGTTTCACCTTCCTCATGGTGTTTGCTTGTTTGGTTTGAGACAGGCTCTAGCTATGTACTTCAGGCCAGTCTTGAACACACTATGTATCCCAGAATGGCCTTGAACTCCCAGCCATTCTGCCTCATCCCCTGCAATGCTGGGATTATAGTTGTGCACCACCATGCCCAGCCTCGATGGTATTCTTTGAAGCACAACAGTGTTTAATTTTCTTCACTGTCCAATTTATCTACTTTTTCCTCTGTTGCCTGTGTTTTTGTTTTTATTTCTAAGAAAACCATACCTTTTAATGTTAATGCACATCAACAGGAATGTATTAGAAAACAACTGGTAGATAATTAAGAGTCAAAATAAGAAAAAGAATTGAGAACTCAACTTCTAAACCACTCTTCTTACAAAGAAACCACATAT
This sequence comes from Hydrochoerus hydrochaeris, assembly GCA_004027455.1. Classification (NCBI taxonomy): domain Eukaryota; kingdom Metazoa; phylum Chordata; class Mammalia; order Rodentia; family Hydrochaeridae; genus Hydrochoerus; species Hydrochoerus hydrochaeris. The sequence goes on from PVLA01011107.1 coordinate 48,675, forward strand.
ATAATAAATACATACAGTAAAGTACCAACTAGGAAATACAATGATGATATATCTGTCCAAAATCTGGCCTTTGGACCAACCAGTGAAAAGGAAAAAAATATTTTTAGACATGTTTTAAGGTTATCTGTAAAATTCTAAAGTATTTTTAGACATTAACTTGCTTTTTAAAGGCAAACACTTACCTGCTAAGTAATTCTAGTCCAGCTGAGTACTTAGGCAAATACTGAACAGTCCTGCTGAAAGAAACATTTTATTAAAACTGTTTCTAATTTAGCAAATTTTAAAAAGTTACAAGAATTATGTCATTGGTAATGGTAAGATATTTTGAAACAACTAATGACAGTTTATCTAAACTTTTAGAAAAACAATTCTGAGTTAATAAACTACAGTATTTTATCTGTACCCTTGTCCTGCAGATTTGTATTTTTAACACACAATAATACAAAAAGCATTTTAGCACCATGCTATATAAAGAAAATAAATATGCAAGATCAAGGCCCACCATCTCCAGGTTGAGAGGGAAATTTGGTCACACTTTTGTTTTAATAAGAAACTGGGGAAAATCCACAATTTTGGTGTTTTCATACTAAAACAGGTAACACGGTTCAGGAAGCTCATTTGCCAAGTTCTGTTTCATTATTTATCTGCCTCTCAATAATGTAGGCCATTTACACTGGTCTTAATATACACGTGTAAAAAGCTAACTGTGACCAAGTAACAGCTCTCTCTTCTCACAAACTAAAAGACAATACACTGTATGATTTTTTCAACCAGGTTACAATTTCATCAGAAAAATTTCCTATGATACCAATTTAGAATCAACAAGTTGTTTTGTAATCAGACATACTGTACTCTATATAAAACCCAGAGTAATTTTACAATTATGTATACAACCAAGAATTGCATGAAATTCAATGTATATTAAAATCTTAGCATGAACTTACCTGGGTTTGCTTTTGACTTTCACTTCTCTGGATTTGTCACTTAAAGTCTTCAGCCTATAATTCAACAAGCATAAATATTTTTACAGGTCAGGAGATGTTTAGCTATAAGTTTTCACAGCTGCTACAGTTCTAGTTGCCATAAGCTAATTTTTTGAAAGCAAGAACTAAGCATCTTTAAGGCAACAAATATCTGAATGTTTACTATATGTCAGATTATGACCATAAGTGCAAAAACTGGTAGCAATGTTTATTTTTACTTTTCCAAAATCTCTTAAGAAACAACTGCTAAACATCAGCAGAGAAAAAAAAATTTGTGTGTGTTATGGCTTGTGTCTCGATATCCCCCACAAACTTCAAGCAGTCACAGGTGGGGTTTTCAGGGGTGGCTGAACATGTGTGATGCTGGCATTGATTCATAGTGCAATGCTAGGGTCAAGGGCACTAGGATTAAGGGTGTGAGTGCTGCCACCCTAAGTAGTCTGGATAAGATATAAGGCATAGAAAGAGCTGTGGTCATCCGCTGCTTGCTTTACCACTTTCCGCCTTCCATGAATTGTTTCTCCTCTGTGATGCCCCTCTGTTATGGCACCCTGCCTTGGAGCCAGGTGATTATGGACCGACAACTCTACACACTGTGAGCTAACCTTTCCTCCTTCAATTTTGGGTGTCAGGTATAAGAAAAGTAACTAAGACAATCTGATTATCATTAGAAAAAGTAATAGTTCACATAAGTGAACTTGAGAAGTAACAAAAATATACAAAAATAAAGCAGCATATCTAAGTAGATACTGTCCCACACACTCAAATATCTTTAAGCACCTACATTATTAGAACTTTATTTAAAAATAACTGCTTAAAACACACTGCAAATGTTTCCCATTAAAAGGATGTGGTGGGGCCCATTTAATGTTATCCCTGGGTTATTATTATAAACATCTGTCTACACCTTGCTTTGCAGCCAGATAGAACTTTCTTCAGATGGCTTGATCTAGGAAGGCATCTTCATTTGCTAACCTGAAACCAAACTCTAGTGAGTCTGTGTGTATTTGGGTCCTCATGTCCATTTTTTCTAAATTTCCTATCTTTGCTATTGGTCAGCTGGTCATCACCAACACACACTGCTTCTGCTAGCTATTTGCTATACCGTACCAGCCTCCTATCCTTCTATGTGCTGTTTTTAAAGGATTTGACTCTAGAGTCATGCCTGTAATACTAGCACTTGGAAGGCTGATGCAGGAGGACTGTCACAAGTTTGAGGCTGGCTTGGGCTACACAGCAAGACCTTATCTCAAAAAAACAGGAAAAAAAAAAGATTACACTAGAAAACATAAACTGGCTACCACTGCAGACTGAAAATTCTCAGGTTCTTTTAAACAAAGTACAATGTTCACAGACTAATTTATTTTCACTTTACTGCTCCAGTTTTTAGTTGCCTGTAGACTCTTCAGATAACACAGCTTGGCAACCAATGAATGAGTCTGTTAGAGTATGAGACATCTCACAAAGACAATGCTGTACATGTTCTTTTAAATTTGACAGGGGCCAGGGATATGGCTCAGCAGCATGATGCTTGCCTGGCAAGCATGAGGTCCTCAGTTCGATTCCTGGTTCCAAAAAAATTAATTCATTAATTCAACAATTATCCGTATCTATAGAGATGGAATTCTTCCTCAAGACGCTTTAAAGCCATCAGCCAGGACCTGTTCTAAGGTATGAACCTACTCTTGAATTCCTCACCCTGGACTGTCGTGTGCCACCTTCACAACTATACTTGCATGCCCTGCCACAGGAGTGTACCTTTTTTTGTCAATAATGCCTAGCCAAACTCTAGAAGGGGACTTCTGAATTTCTATTTTGTACAAAGAATTTTGTAAAGTATTGATGAGATTAATTTCTCTACAGTCCCCAAAAGATTTCAGCAATTCTTTAATATAAAACTTGTGTGTATCTCTCTAAATGAGTCTAGGAAAGTATATAAAAATTTCACCTATCCCAGAGAAACAATGTAAATTTCCAAGCTTATCTTGGAAACTAATAAATCCAGTTTAAATAAAAATTAAACAGGGCTGGGGATTTAGCTCAGTGGCACAAGTCCCTGTCTGGCAAGTTCAAGGTCATGAGTCCTATCCCTGGCACCAAAAGAAAAAAATAATAATAATTAAACAAAAGCTAGGTTAAGATATTTGTATAGTCTCACTTTACAATTTCTCCTCCAAAATCTAAGACAGGAATTCCATTGTTACATATCAGGTATCTTCCCAGGACAATTATACACAGCAGTGCGTCACACAAAATGCTTCTAGGATTCAGTGTTTCGAGACACTACAGAGCTAGGTATAAAATGGAATTGCTAAGATCCTTTCTGTACCATTCTTAGCATACAATCTAGCAAATCTCTAGTTTGGCATTTCAAATATGTATTTCTAAAATAAAACTGTGATTTCTCAATTGTAAGGGATCCAGTTTGGGACACCCTCTTTTATCACCGCCACCTCCCCTACAAAACAAAAGAAAAAAGTTTGGAATAATAGGGGAAAAGATGTTGCAGGAAGCCAAAAATAAACCTGCTAAAAGATTCCATAAGAGCTTCCCCATGTGGCTCCTTAACCACCATCTGTTCTAAAAATTGGGCTTTAACCAAATGAAATGTGTAGAACTTATTTAATGTGGATTTGAAGAAGCCAGCTGTAAAAACAAATTTCTAAGAACCAAGAAAACCTCATTATGGAATGGATAACTGTTAACATCAAGGAATTAGTGTAATTTTTATTAGCTACAATACTGGCATTGCATTGATGTAATAATTTCTCTTTTTCAGCAAAGCAAATGAATGAATGAGAGACAAGTCTGAAATTTACTTTATAAATTAAGAGAAAGACAAAGCAAATGTGGAAGTACCTGAAAAGTGCTATATCTGAATAATGGGTACATGAGATTATAGTTTTGATTTTGTGTATGTATATCTTCAACACTGAAAAAATTTTAACAACAAAAATGGCCTTTTGGGCGCTTCTTTTCTCACACCTTCTCCAAATAAATTGTTGATGTGCCAAAATTCAGAAAAGAAACTACTGGAGAAAACAAAGTAGTTCCAGGGAAATTGGAAACCTCCATGAAAGCTCCGGAGAGAAGAGGACAAAAAGCTACAATCATTGCTATTCTTATATTAAGATTTAAAAAAAAAATAAAGTTAGGTATACTTTTTTAAAAAGTTAAAAAAAAAAAAAACAGAAATACATCCTTAAAACCTGGAGGTCAACTGAAAGTAGTTATCAGTTTTATTTTTAACTTTTTGGGTTTTTTTGTTTTGTTTTCTGTTTTTGTGAGACAGAGTCTCATTATGTAGCCCAAGCTGGTCTTGAACGCACTGTTGCCTGGCCTTGAACTTTTGGCGGTTTTCCTACCTCACCTTCCTGTAATCCTTCCTGGGATTACAGGTGTGTGTCATCACACCCAGGAATCTCCCGTTTTTCTTCTGACAAATTTTAAGCATCTCACACTGATCACTTATTGGCAACTCACCCATAGTCTAATGTCCCACAGTGTCATGACACACTGGGAAAGAAATACTAATCTGTTACAATACCCCAGTTTTCTCAAACCTAAGATGGTAGTGTTATCATAAAAAATTTTCCAATAATTAAATAAAATTAAATATGACTTTGGTGGCACTCTAGGAAACAGCGCTTATGTAACAAAAATTATAGCTATTAAGGTTGAAAAACCTGAAATAAACATGCACTAATTCTTATAAACTGCTTTCCCTGGCTGATTCCAATCTTCTTCCTAACACCATATGCCCCTTGGAAGACATAAGTGCTGCTATAAGTATATTAATAGAGACTTGAGTCTGAAGATTATTTTTAATAATGACAACTAATGCACATTTTAATGTTCAAGGCACTAAACCTCAAATTCATTGTAACAGTTCGATAATTTTATTTTTAGATAGTTCTGAAGATGTGCCATAATTTGACACCGGCATTTCATTTCTTCAGGTTCTGGAGAAAATACTAAAATGGAGGCCTCCTACTAAGAAATGGAAGTGATTTGCAAAACTGGTTTGAAAAGATGATGATAATTGAAAGATGCATGGTACACTACAGTGACTGTGAGATCTTCTAGCTGACTCAACAACATGGGGTGACCTGAGAGGTATTTCCATTATGTGCACCTCAATTTCCAACTGCCTACATCATCAGCTATTAGGAAAAGTGAGGAAGATTGCTTTAAAATACCACAAAAACGTGAGCCGCCATACTGTCATAAGACTCCATTCCTTTAAACTATGTTCATGCTTAAATTACTTTAACCTTAAGTTGTTTGTAAATCCGAATCCAAGCTACTATATTTTCCATATTAGTGTCTATCAATGCTCTCTCTCTCTCTCTCTCTCTCTCTCTCTCTCTCTCACACACACACACAAATAGCAAAAGCATTAATGATAGGCCAAAGCAAAAATGACCCCTAAGCTCTAAAGCTTGAGAAATCAATATAAAAACGCCCAGACTCAGAAAAGAGAATTTAGTCTATTTTTCCCCTAATTAATGCCAAATATATCACCTCAAGTCTGACCTCTCTCCTAAATGTCTTCAATTTCCAAATGCTTTGATGTCAAATTCACTGTCAAACATTCCTTCTCCTTCAAATCCAGTTTTATGTTGTTGCAAGCTGTCATTTATCTAAAATATTTCAAAATTAACATTCTAAAGTTCTGCACCTTCATCTCCCAGGTCTCACTGCTGACAAATTGGCCACTGCTTGTCACATCCTTTCTTCTTCTAAATTTCTATCAGCATTGCCTTATCATCTCTTACCTAGCCCACAATGACAGCCTCATTTCCCTGTTCCCTGTCCCCAGTCTTCTCATCACTGCCTTCCAACTTACTCTTGCAGAATTCAGCAATATTCTTCCAGAAATGTGTGTAGGCCTCTCCTCTCTTAGCTTGAGTTTTAGCCACAGTACTTACAACCTGCAAAGATACTCCCCTTGAGGGAGTATCCTGCCACAAGGATGAGTGCAGGAAACTTCATGCTGTCTGGTTGCACTCTGCTAAATCTCCAGCACCTAGAGTAGTGACTGCCACAAAGCAAGCACTCCATAAATATTTGATAAATTAATTACAGTAATTAAGCAAAGCATCAAAGATATACTAGTATCAGACAAGGAATTCCTTTCCAGCTTTATTTCTGCCCTTATCCAAATGTATCACAATTGCTCCCAATTCCTCAAAGCCCAGTTTAGAAGATACTTTCTCTTTGTAGCCTTGTGTAACTGCATCCAAATTATAGATTTTCCTCTGGGTTCGCATAACCACACTACCGATGTCTTCAACATGCACCTCCCTCTGCTCTAAGGAACATGAGCTTCAGTCAACATGGTGGCCCCAGGATCCAGCCCAATGTACACCCACTGAGTAGCAGAGAAAGACAAACTGAGCATAAAACCTCAAGCCTTTAAACTTCTATGAAAAAGAACAATTTTGAGCACCTAATCTGGTGTTTTGCACTTAGCAGAAACTCAAACTCAGAAAATATTTATTATATCAAATTGAACACTGATGGGCTCCCCATTTCACTAAAAAAGAAAAATTCTGGAAAAGTCAACATTTCAGGTAGACCTTCTCCACAACGTGAATTCCACTACTCCTATGTGCACACTTTGACATTATGAAGGGGAGAAAATGAAGATTCTAGATAGGAATGGAGGTTGGGGACAGTGACAGTTTGGAGGGGGCAATACCTAGTTGCAAAAATAATAAACAGATTTTTCATTCCTAACCATAGGAACCCAAAGCATTACACACAAGAAAATCAGAGCCTGTAGCAAGCAACTGTCATCCTTTGGTAAATCTGATTTTCAGTTCCCTGAAAGGCTTTGTATGCCTGAACACTTCAGTCTTAAGCCCTTTGGTCATAACTTCCCCAAAGGTAAAATCCAAAGACACAAGTGAATTTTGTGCTTTCATACATTCAGTTTCCTTCAGAGTTTAAGTCAATCCCTAAACAAAATGGAAGTTGTGAGTGAAATGTCCAAAAGAATCTAAGAATTGAATCAAGTCAATTGAGAACTCAGTGAGGGGAAAGATATCTGTCTGAAGCCCGATACCAAAGTCTGCCAGTTCCAGAGCTTTCATTTTAGAGCCAAAAGAATGTGATCTAATTATAATATGTATCTTAGTAGTAACATAATTGTTAGTATGAATAAAAATTTACAGAAGTTTTACAAGGGGCTGGGAACACAGCTCAGTGATAAAGTGCTTCCTAGCATGTGCAAAGACCAGGTTTAATCCCCAGCACGGCAAAAACCAGAAGGCCACATGTCCCTGGAGAAGCCTGGGTGCCAAATCATCAGTAATCTACCCCACAAATATAAGCAGCATTGGCTTCAAACTCATGGCAATCCTTATGCTTCAGCCTCCCAAATTCTGGGATTACAGGAAGGCATACTCCACCATGCCGTTTACTGCATTTTATGAAGCCTTTGTCCCTAGGAGCATGGATTCTGGACCAGGCCCAAACCATCCTAGGAGAGCTGGATAATCTTAAAGGTGTGGGTTTACTCAGGGAGAGGGACTGAGGGGATCTGGTTAGAACCCTTCAAAAACTGACTGAAGAGTTCTAACCAGATCCCCTTTAGAAACTGACTGAAGAGTTCTAACCAGATCCCCTCCAGAAAGTGACAGAGGAGTTCTAACCAGATCCCCTCC